>SMSR01009613.1:0-13452 GCA_019453355.1 Ceratina japonica
ACAGTAAACACTATGTAATTAATTAATACACAAAATTTATTAACGTTCATATTAAGGTTTATTAACGTTCACTGAACAGTTAAAAAAAAACATTATAAACTACTAAAAAATGTCATCAGAACATAATTTTATACAAATTTCAGATGTTTATTAGTAATTATAAATATTGCTTTCTGAAGTATTTTTGTTTTATTTAAATATTTATTTTTGACTTTTTATTATGTAATTGTCTATATTCAACATCACCAATTTATTTTCTTCAAGTTGAAATCAGAGGGTACAGTCATTCACCAAAAGTCACTTAGAATCTTTTATTTTAATTAAGGAAACTTGATTAAAAAGCCAATATGAGAAGCAATTCAGTAATTAAACAAAAGCTTTCGGAATTAATCTATATTTTTAATACAAAATATACATCATAAATAGCCTTCATTGCCAATATATTGACGAATTTCGAATTTTATGTATCTTGTATTTAATCGTCTGATTGCAAATCGCGTATGCAGAGTGAATCATTAAAAAATATTGTCAATAATTTATTGGTTTCATTAAGGATGGCCTTCATTGCCAATATATTGACGAATTTCGAATTTTATGTACTTTCGTCTCCGATTCCACCTCCAGAACATCCTTAACTTTAAATTTAGTTAGTGAAATTATATTATTTATTAGAATTATTTATTTTATAAAATTTATAATTATTTTTATGTATATATAATCGATTGGAACTGAGATATCAGCGTATAAAAATCCGCAGTGTATATAATAAATACAAATTCATATTCGTTACCGATTTTCGATTTTTAGATGTTTCGTTACGTGTTTGAATTTTCTGTTGGTGGCAGAACAACGAGCACGAGGGTGAGCCGGAGGACAAGCGGCAGAACGCGAGGAGCCGACTGCCTGGTACACCCACGGCGTCGTTTCGTCAGAAGGCATCGCCAGTCTCGCCCGTGAGGTCCAGCACGCCGGAAGTGACACAGGTGGGTCTCGTTTCCTACGCGCGAGGTGGTATACCCCTGTCCCAGTGCGTCGATCGACCACCGACGTACACGTTGGTCGTCGTCGTCGTCGTCGTCGTCGTCGACGTCGCTTCTTATACTCGACGTTTCGAAGATCCTCGCGCGCTCACAGTGCCGCGAGTGCCATGCCCGTCAGTGTTCTACGAGGACTCGATCAGCGGAGATCGAGATATTCCCTCTCCTTAACTGTTATTAACGTGACCCAATTAATTCGAGTGCCGCGTTTATCTAAGAATTCTACGAATCGTTCCAATCGTTCCAGTCGTTGTTTTGTGAAGGTTTTCAGATTGTTTAAGGCAGATGAAGATCTTTTTTAGAATTAGAAGAGTACGTGCGTGCATAATTTTTTAAAATATTAATTTTTCAGTAAACTAATTTTTCGGTACATTAATTTTTCATTATATTAATTTTTCAGTAAAGAGAATAAATTTAAATGTATAATACGTGAAAAGGAGAGATTCAAGGGGGAGGATTTTATGTGATTTTCTTTTTGGTAAATTGATTCTGTTCGAAGACACGTGATTTCATAGTGGGATTTTTAAGTACCAGTGAATGTTTGATCAGATGTGCTGGAGGAAATTGTGGTCTGTTTGTTGTGATAATAACTTTGACCGATGAATAAGATTTGCGGTTCTTCTTCCCTTTGCAAGTTTGCATCTCCTGCATTCGAGCATTGCTCAACTCTCTACGTTTCAACCTTTATAATATCACTTTGATATCAAGTTTTATTTCATCAGATCGAGAATTTTATTATCGTTGATACTGTCAATATTAATAATAATAACAATTAGTTTATTATACGAGTTAGTAACCCATTAAAAAAATACTATACAGAGTATAACAAACAGAAAAACACTATAAAATGATTAATAAATCATGAATTTAATTTTATGAAAATCATTACTTATAAAACGGTGAATTCCTATAAAATTATTTTTCTAATTCTACAATATCTTTCGAAATAATTCGAAATAAAATTATTTTTCTAATCATAACGTAATTTTGTAAAAATTTACCATTTTGTGTTGTGCGATGATAATGATTGATACTGAGAGCATGAATCTGAATTTTCGAGGGAAGGACAAACGTCTATCGTTGATTGGACAATCAAATGAAATCCTTCTATTGTTCGGGCAAAAAAGGACCCGGCTTTTAAGGCCGTTCAATTAGCCTAATTAAATCGAACACAATAATTAGCTAATGGGTTTGTCCATCGCACTTGTCATGGGATAATGAAACACGGCAAACGATTGCTCGATTATGCAAAAAGCGCGGGAACTCCGCAGGAAAATAGAATTCTAGATACCTAATCATCGATTTGCATCTCATAAAACGTTTCAAGCACTTCGATCGGTTGTTCAATTTTTCCAAAAAGTCGAAATGAAAGATTCGATTCATTTCGATCTTTCTTTGCAGAATTTCCTCTCGCATTTCTTTGCAGAATTTCATTTCACATTTTCTTACAGAATTTCCTTTCACATTTTCTTGCAGAATCTCTTTTCGCACTTTCTTGCAGAATTTCTTCTCGCGTTTTCTTTCAAAGAATCAAATTGGAATAGAACATCGCTAATCGGTATATAATAAATGTTAACAATGTGACAATACGATTTTCTTTTATTTCTTATAAAAGGGTTTAAACCAAGTCGTTCGCCTGTCGCTTCGTAGGTTTATCGTTAAAATTGTATTCTCAAAAGTACTCCCAGGCCATAAAATGTCAAACTGCTGGCCATAAAACCTGCGATCTTTACAGCCAACAATACGTAGCCGCGGTACCACTGTTCATCATTTTACACGTTTCGGTTGCGACCTCAAATCGTGTCACGTCACTTTAAGCTTACACGAATCCTCAAACAAAAACCATTACTAATAATTATAATATATATACATAAACTTTGTCTTATATAAATTTTATTATAATTATTCATTTATATTTTATTTACTACCGTTTATTACACAAAGAAATCTATAAACTTTACAAGATTATTAAAAATTATCAGACTTTCTTATATAAATTTTATCATCATTATTTATTTATATTTCATCTACTACTATTTATTACACAAAGAAATCTATAAACTTTACGAGATTATTAAAAATGACCAGACTTTCTTATATAAATTTTATCATCATTATTTATTTATATTTCATATACTACTATTTATTACACAAAGAAATCTATAAACTTTACAAGATTATTATTATAAAAATGACTAGACTTCCTTATATAAATTTTTTTATAATTATTTATTTATATTTCAAATACTAGTATTTATTACACAAAGAAATCTATATACTTTACGAGATTATTAAAAATTACCAGACTTTCTTATATAAATTTTACTATAATTATATTTATTTATCTTTTATGTACTACTATTTATTACACAAAGAAATCTATAAACTTTACGAGATTATTAAAAATTACCAGACTTTCTTATATAAATTTTTTTATCATTATTTATTTATATTTCATCTACTACTATTTATTACACAAAGAAATCTATAAACTTTACGAGATTATTAAAAATTACCAGACTTTCTTATATAAATTTTACTATCATTATCTTTTATGTACTGCTATTTATTACACAAAGAAATCTATAAACTTTTCAAGATTATTAAAAATGACCAGACTTTCTTATATAAATTTTATCATCATTATTTATTTATATTTCATCTACTACTATTTATTACACAAAGAAATCTATAAACTTTACAAGATTATTAAAACTGACCAGACTTTCTTATATAAATTTTACTATCATTATATTTATTTATCTTGTATTTACTACTATTTATTCCACAAAGAAATCTATAAACTCTAGAAAATTATTGAAACTGACCAGACTTTCTTATATAAATTTTACTATCATTATATTTATTTATCTTTTATTTACTACTATTTATTCCACAACAAAATTTAGAAACTTTACAAGATTATTAAAAATGACCACACCTTTTTCTTCAATTTCTTAAACTTCTGACCAATGCGACTCAACTCAAACTTAAACTTCTGACCTTATGAACGACCAGCCAGTCCTCAATATTTAACAAAAACAGTTCCGTCATTCGCGACGTCGAGTCGACGAAAGGCGGGGGTCTGGGGTGGGCGAGGTAAGGGTTGGACAGGATGAAAAGCGCGTCACCGTTCGATCGGTCATGTAAATTAATTCGGTCAACGGAATCGATTGTTATGACTCGGGTCGGGCCGAGGGAGTCGCGCGAAAACGGGACGACGGTCACACACCCGCTCTCTGCCTAATGTCCAATGCCTGCCACCCTGTCTGTCTGTCTGACCCGTCGTCGTCAGTCTATTCCGCGACGCGTCCCGTTCGAAATGCCGCGATCGAGGGCGCCCGCGCACGCCACCCACCGATTTTAGAACCCCAACGTCCCGCACGCGAGTTTTACACCCCCTTCGTTCCGCTCCGTTGTTTGATCGTTCCGAGGAATTAATAACGACCGTCTCCCCTCAGCTCCGACGCTACCAATCGTGCATGCGAGAAATCCAACCGGTACAAACCTCTCCAAATTATTTTTTTGCAAAAGAACGTAAATTATATTGCAGATTTTTATTAAAAATAAAATAACTGTACATGAAATTACTTGAAGATAATAATATAGTATATTTTCGACGTATCCAGTTATTAGAATATACAATTATAAAATCTGTGGTCTGACAATAACGATTTTTTTATTTGACGAAGGAGGAGTAGATATTTTATTATAAAACAATTTTTGCAAAAGACCATAAATTACGTTGGAGATTTTTTTTTCAAATAAAGTACATGAAATTGTCTAAAAATAATGACGTATATGTTCGACGTATTTTATTGTATTGTACAATATACAAACATAAAATCTGTAGTCTGAAAATAATGATTTTTTATTCGACGAAGGAGGAATAGATATTTTATTATAAAACAATTTTTGCAAAAGACCATAAATTATATTGCAGATTTTTATTAAAGATAAAATAATTGTACATGAAATTATTTGAAGATAATAATATAGTATATTTTCGACGTATCCAGTTATTAGAATATACAAACATAAAATCTGTGGCCTGACAATAACGATTTTTTTATTTGACGAAGGAGGAGTAGATATTTTATTATAAAACAATTTTTGCAAAAGACCATAAATTACGTTGGAGATTTTTTTTTCAAATAAAGTACATGAAATTGTCTAAAAATAATGACGTATATGTTCGACGTATTTTATTGTATTGTACAATATACAAACATAAAATCTGTAGTCTGAAAATAATGATTTTTTATTCGACGAAGGAGGAATAGATATTTTATTATAAAACAATTTTTGCAAAAGACCATAAATTATATTGCAGATTTTTATTAAAAATAAAATAATTGTACATGAAATTATTTGAAGATAATAATATAGTATATTTTCGACGTATCCAGTTATTAGAATATACAAACATAAAATCTGTGGCCTGACAATAACGATTTTTTTATTTGACGAAGGAGGAGTAGATATTTTATTATAAAACAATTTTTGCAAAAGACCATAAATTACGTTGGAGATTTTTTTTTCAAATAAAGTACATGAAATTGTCTAAAAATAATGACGTATATGTTTCACGTATTTTATTGTATTGTACAATATACAAACATAAAGTCTGTAGTCTGACAATAATGATTTTTTATTCGACGAAGGAGGAATAGATATTTTATTATAAAACAATTTTTGCAAAAGACCATAAATTATATTGCAGATTTTTATTAAAAATAAAATAACTGTACATGAAATTATTTGAAGATAATTATATAGTATATTTTCGACGTATCCAGTTATTACAATATACAAACATAAAATCTGTGGTCTGACAATAACGATTTTTTTATTTGACGAAGGAGGAGTAGATATTTTATTATAAAACAATTTTTGCAAGAGACCATAAATTACGTTGGAGATTTTTTTTTAAATAAAGTAATTGTACATGAAATTGTCTACAAATAATGACGTATATGTTCGACGTATTTTATTGTATTCTACAATATACAAGCATAAAGTCTGTAGTCTGACAATAACGATTTTTTTATTTGACGAAGGAGGAGTAGATATTTTATTATAAAACAATTTTTGCAAAAGACCATAAATTACGTTGGAGATTTTTTTTCAAATAAAGTACATGAAATTGTCTAAAAATAATGACGTATATGTTCGACGTATTTTATTGTATTGTACAATATACAAACATAAAATCTGTAGTCTGAAAATAATGATTTTTTATTCGACGAAGGAGGAATAGATATTTTATTATAAAACAATTTTTGCAAAAGACCATAAATTATATTGCAGATTTTTATTAAAGATAAAATAATTGTACATGAAATTATTTGAAGATAATAATATAGTATATTTTCGACGTATCCAGTTATTAGAATATACAAACATAAAATCTGTGGCCTGACAATAACGATTTTTTTATTTGACGAAGGAGGAGTAGATATTTTATTATAAAACAATTTTTGCAAAAGACCATAAATTACGTTGGAGATTTTTTTTTCAAATAAAGTACATGAAATTGTCTAAAAATAATGACGTATATGTTCGACGTATTTTATTGTATTGTACAATATACAAACATAAAATCTGTAGTCTGAAAATAATGATTTTTTATTCGACGAAGGAGGAATAGATATTTTATTATAAAACAATTTTTGCAAAAGACCATAAATTATATTGCAGATTTTTATTAAAAATAAAATAATTGTACATGAAATTATTTGAAGATAATAATATAGTATATTTTCGACGTATCCAGTTATTAGAATATACAAACATAAAATCTGTGGCCTGACAATAACGATTTTTTTATTTGACGAAGGAGGAGTAGATATTTTATTATAAAACAATTTTTGCAAAAGACCATAAATTACGTTGGAGATTTTTTTTTCAAATAAAGTACATGAAATTGTCTAAAAATAATGACGTATATGTTTCACGTATTTTATTGTATTGTACAATATACAAACATAAAGTCTGTAGTCTGACAATAATGATTTTTTATTCGACGAAGGAGGAATAGATATTTTATTATAAAACAATTTTTGCAAAAGACCATAAATTATATTGCAGATTTTTATTAAAAATAAAATAACTGTACATGAAATTATTTGAAGATAATTATATAGTATATTTTCGACGTATCCAGTTATTACAATATACAAACATAAAATCTGTGGTCTGACAATAACGATTTTTTTATTTGACGAAGGAGGAGTAGATATTTTATTATAAAACAATTTTTGCAAGAGACCATAAATTACGTTGGAGATTTTTTTTTAAATAAAGTAATTGTACATGAAATTGTCTACAAATAATGACGTATATGTTCGACGTATTTTATTGTATTCTACAATATACAAGCATAAAGTCTGTAGTCTGACAATAACGATTTTTTTATTTGACGAAGGAGGAGTAGATATTTTATTATAAAACAATTTTTGCAAAAGACCATAAATTACGTTGGAGATTTTTTTTCAAATAAAGTACATGAAATTGTCTAAAAATAATGACGTATATGTTCGACGTATTTTATTGTATTGTACAATATACAAACATAAAATCTGTAGTCTGAAAATAATGATTTTTTATTCGACGAAGGAGGAATAGATATTTTATTATAAAACAATTTTTGCAAAAGACCATAAATTATATTGCAGATTTTTATTAAAGATAAAATAATTGTACATGAAATTATTTGAAGATAATAATATAGTATATTTTCGACGTATCCAGTTATTAGAATATACAAACAAAATCTGTGGCCTGACAATAACGATTTTTTTATTTGACGAAGGGGGAGTAGATATTTTATTATAAAACAATTTTTGCAAAAGACCATAAATTACGTTGCAGATTTTTATTAAAAATAAAATAATTATAGATGAAATTGTTTAAAAATAATCACGTATATGTTCGACGTATTTTATTATATTATACAAGATATAAACATAAAATCTGTAGTCTGACAATAACGATTTTTTTATTTGACAAAGAAGAAATACAAGTTTTATTAAAAAATAATTTTTGCAATTTTTGATGTCTGGGATTTTCGTTACGAAGAACTGAAAATTGAGTAAATGAAGATGTAAAGATGGGGTGAGACACCCCGTACATCTTTCCCTCTACATCTTATCAGGTGAATGATATTGCTTTTAAAAAGGGGAATGATAATCGTTATTAATTCGGGTCGTAGCGCGTGTATTAAATTATGTTCAGAGGAAACAAAGTATTCTGCGACGGGGAAGTGGAGAGAATTTTAATAAGTCTCAACTCTGTCGGAATTTTCAATAAAGGAATTTTGTACAGCTACTAGAAGCATATTGAAATGCCGACGTATATGTTTTTTCTTATTATGGTGCACTTTGTCTGAAAATATCGTGGAAACGTTAACAATTAATATAGCAGCGCTCGGGGAACAATCGTTTTCGTTCCCGATTGTTCGAATTTTGTTGGGCACGTCAATCGCTTAACGACCAATATTGATTCGAACGAAATTCAATCCCCGTCGACCGATTAAATTGAATGATTCCGGGGGGGCGGAGGGCGTAAATTTAACCCCGATATAACTGTATCCGTGGCTACCCTTGACACCTTTAATTTCGGCCGGTGTCTGACATTTCACGAAACTCGGGGTTACCGGGTGCCAATTATTAATGCCCAATGAATGCCGCCGTTCCGCGCCGAATTAACGTAACCGCAATTTTTATTCGACGATTTAATCGCGTCAGAATCGCGATTGGATCGCACCGCTGGGAATAATAAATGGGAATCAATTTTTCATGGATTTGCAACGAAATAATTGAACATTTCAATTATATTTCAAGCAATTTGCAAATATTGATGCTCGAAAGGATTTGTTCAGGTGTAATTCGAACAGGAAGGTCTCTGCCAAAAGTTTAAGACGTATAATAAAAAACTGTATCAATTTTTCATGGATTTGCAACGAAATAATTAAACGTTTTAATTATATTTGAAGCAATTTGCAAATATTGATGCTCGAAGGGATTTGTTGAGGTGTAATTCGAACAGGAAGGTCTCTGCCAAAAGTTTAAGACGTGTAATAAAAAACTGTGTCAATTTTTCATGGATTTACAACAAAACAATTAAACGTTTTAATTACATTTGAAGCAATTTGCAAATATTGATGCTCGAAAGGATTTGTTCAGGTGTAATTCGAACAGGAAGGTCTCTGCCAAAAGTTTAAGACGTATAATAAAAAACTGTATCAATTTTTCATGGATTTGCAACGAAATAATTGAACATTTCAATTATATTTGAAGCAATTTGCAAATATTGATGCTCGAAGGGATTTGTTCAGGTGTAATTCGAACAGGAAGGTCTCTGCCAAAAGTTTGAGACGTGTAATAAAAAACTGTGTCAATTTTTCATGGATTTACAACAAAACAATTAAACGTTTTAATTACATTTGAAGCAATTTGCAAATATTGATGCTCGAAAGGATTTGTTCAGGTGTAATTCGAACAGGAAGGTCTCTGCCAAAAGTTTAAGACGTATAATAAAAAACTGTATCAATTTTTCATGGATTTGCAACGAAATAATTGAACATTTCAATTATATTTGAAGCAATTTGCAAATATTGATGCTCGAAGGGATTTGTTCAGGTGTAATTCGAACAGGAAGGTCTCTGCCAAAAGTTTGAGACGTGTAATAAAAAACTGTGTCAATTTTTCATGGATTTACAACAAAACAATTAAACGTTTTAATTACATTTGAAGCAATTTGCAAATATTGATGCTCGAAAGGATTTGTTCAGGTGTAATTCGAACAGGAAGGTCTCTGCCAAAAGTTTAAGACGTATAATAAAAAACTGTATCAATTTTTCATGGATTTGCAACGAAATAATTGAACATTTCAATTATATTTGAAGCAATTTGCAAATATTGATGCTCGAAGGGATTTGTTCAGGTGTAATTCGAACAGGAAGGTCTCTGCCAAAAGTTTGAGACGTGTAATAAAAAACTGTGTCAATTTTTCATGGATTTACAACAAAACAATTAAACGTTTTAATTACATTTGAAGCAATTTGCAAATATTGATGCTCGAAAGGATTTGTTCAGGTGTAATTCGAACAGGAAGGTCTCTGCCAAAAGTTTAAGACGTATAATAAAAAACTGTATCAATTTTTCATGGATTTGCAACGAAATAATTGAACATTTCAATTATATTTGAAGCAATTTGCAAATATTGATGCTCGAAGGGATTTGTTCAGGTGTAATTCGAACAGGAAGGTCTCTGCCAAAAGTTTGAGACGTGTAATAAAAAACTGTGTCAATTTTTCATGGATTTACAACAAAACAATTAAACGTTTTAATTACATTTGAAGCAATTTGCAAATATTGATGCTCGAAAGGATTTGTTCAGGTGTAATTCGAACAGGAAGGTCTCTGCCAAAAGTTTAAGACGTATAATAAAAAACTGTATCAATTTTTCATGGATTTGCAACGAAATAATTGAACATTTCAATTATATTTGAAGCAATTTGCAAATATTGATGCTCGAAGGGATTTGTTCAGGTGTAATTCGAACAGGAAGGTCTCTGCCAAAAGTTTAAGACATGTAATAAAAGCTCTGTCAATTTTTGAAGCAATGAATGTCCAGAAAAAAATCGGTATCAATTTTTCATGGATTTGCGACAAAACAATAAAACGTTTTAATTATATTTCAAGCAATTTGTGAAAATTAAAGCTGGAAAGGATTTATTCAGCCTGTACTTGAGCAGGAAAATCTCTGCCAAAAGTTTAAGACGTAATAAAAAGCTGTGTCAATTTTTTACTGATTTGCAAGGAAAGAATTGGAAATTTTAGTTCCATTCGAAGCAATTTACGAACGGATTTGTTAATTTCGTTGGTAATCATTTTGGAAACAGCGGTAATGAAAGTTTATTAGTACGGAAACCGTGCGACAGTTTGTTTGAGGAGGGTCGATTGGTACCGTGGAAATCGGCAAGCGACTCGTAATTGTTATTTTGTGGGAGGCATTGAAAGTTTTACAATTAGTGAAACTGACTTTTCCTGTGCCTCTATTTCGCAGCGTCGTTCCTTCGAAGGAAACGAGTGGAATGAAAATTCTATTCAGACCACAGCTTCTTAAGACGTTCAAGGTTCTTCTGGCCATGAGCTTAAACAGCAACAATCGCGTTCACAATCTTCCAAATAAATAATAATAATAATTAATATCATTAATTACATCGAAATATGTATATTTTAGTAAATTCCTGATGGATGCACAAAATCCACGATCGAATTATTGTTATTATTATTTCTATAAGCTTATAATTGCGTTCACAATCTTTCAAATAAATAATAATAATAATTATTAATAACATCGCAATATAATATATACTTTAGTAAATTTCTTGTGTATTGAGTTTCCTGATGCACAAAATCCGCGATCTAATTTTTATTATTATTATTTCTATAAGCTTACAATTGCGTTCACAATCTTTCAAATAAATAATAACAATACTTAACATTATTAATAAGAATGCAATATACATACTTTAGTAAATTTCTTGTACATTGAGTTTCCTGATGCACAAAATCCGCGATCTAATTATTATTATTATTATTTCTCTAAGCATACAATTGCGTTCACAATCTTTCAAATAAATAATAATAATAATTATTAATAACATCGCAATATAATATATACTTTAGTAAATTTCTTGTGCATTGAGTTTCCTGATGCACAAAATCCGCGATCTAATTATTATTATTATTATTTCTATAAGCTTACAATTGCGTTCACAATCTTTCAAATAAATAATAACAATACTTAACATTATTAATAACAATGCAATATACATACTTTAGTAAATTTCTTGTACATTGAGTTTCCTGATGCACAAAATTCCGCGATCTAATTATTATTATTATTATTTCTCTAAGCATACAATTGCGTTCACAATCTTTCAAATAAATAATAACAATACTTAACATTATTAATAACAATGCAATATACATACTTTAGTCAATTTCTTGTACATTGAGTTTCCTAATGCACAAAATTCCGCGATCTAATTATTATTATTATTATTTCTCTAAGCATACAATTGCGTTCACAATCTTTCAAATAAATAATAACAATACTTAACATTATTAATAACATCGCAATATACATACTTTAGTAAATTTCTTGTACATTGAGTTTCCTGATGCACAAAATCCGCGATCTAATTATTATTATTATTATTTCTATAAGCTTACAATTGCGTTCACAATCTTTCAAATAAATAATAACAATACGTAACATTATTAATAACAATGCAATATACATACTTTAGTAAATTTCTTGTACATTGAGTTTCCTGATGCACAAAATTCCGCGATCTAATTATTATTATTATTATTTCTATAAGCTTACAATTGCGTTCACAATCTTTCAAATAAATAATAACAATACTTAACATTATTAATAACAATGCAATATACATACTTTAGTAAATTTCTTGTACATTGAGTTTCCTGATGCACAAAATTCCGCGATCTAATTATTATTATTATTATTTCTATAAGCTTACAATTGCGTTCACAATCTTTCAAATAAATAATAATAATAATTAACATTATTAATAACAATGCAATATACATACTTTCGTAAATTTCTTGTGTGAGTTTCCTGATGCACAAAATCCGCGATCTAATTTTTATTATCATTATTTCTCTAAGCATACAATTGCGTTCACAATCTTTCAAATAAATAATAGTAATAATAATTAACATTATTCATAACATCGCAGTACATATACTTTAGTAAATTGTACACTGATTTTCCTGATGGACGCCGAAAATCCGCGATCTAATTATTATTATTATTATTATTACTATAAGCTCGCTTGCGGAGTTGGCGAAAACAAGCTCGAGGTACTGACAAATGATGAACCTTCTGTTTTCAATTGCTTCCTCAGGGAGAGGACAAAGAGAAGGAAAGTAGCTCAAGATCCGACTTCAGAAGACAGAGTACAAGGGCTTCAGATGGCGCGGGATCCAGCTCGAGAAGGTGACTTAATTCTCTCATTTCACTCGCGAACTCTATTCATTTCCATTCCACTCCCACGACGTATTTATTATTCCTCTCTCGATATTTCCTCTCCGACGTTCGATCATTCGAGTTTTGCAAACCGGAACGTTAAACGAGGTTTGATTAAAATCGCAGATCCTCCATGAAAAAGTCGATTCGCAAGAAGGCGCCGTCACCGCCTTCGAACCCGGGCGTTTTAAGAGAGGTGAGCGAGGAGAAGGAAGACAATGCGCCGAAACCGGAAGAGCCGCCGAAGCGGAAGTACTCGTCGGATGAGAGCTCCGAGGAGGAGGACACCCGCGAGCTCGAGGGTAACGTTTACACCAAGGCTGGCATGGAGGTAATTCTCGTCCTC
>SMSR01009614.1:0-10060 GCA_019453355.1 Ceratina japonica
TTAGACTTAATGATCGTTTAGTAAGTTTTCTAGGAATAGTAACACGCCAATAGTTTTGGCGACTAACCGAGAAATAATAAAGAGTGTGTGATAAATTTTGATTAAAAGATAGACCCATTTCCCCTTTGTCGATCCGAACGGCGATCTCGTACAATTTCTGAAGGCACGAACTTCGTAATCTTTAGGAGTCGCTTTTCTTTTAAATACGGACAGCTCGGATTAATCGGAGATAATTGTTGAGACCGTAGCGAGAGGGGAAATGGAGCTAACGAGAAAAAGAGAAAGGAAGGAAAATGGATAATTGCAAAATGACCGAGACACACGGAACCGGTGTTTCACGTGTATCGTTGATGCAGATGGCCGACCCAGCACGCGAGGAGGAACAGGTCACCCTGTTGGGTGAGGAGGGCCTCCGCGCCGGCGGCCAGGCTCTCAAGCTCGGGTAATTAATACAAACTTAATCCTGGGAACATTAATTACACTCGATCGATCAACGAAAGTTACGTAGAGATTCGGTAACGTTCCTGGAATCTCCGGGAATTCGCGTCGGTCTTTGAGATCACTTTAGGGTCACCTGTTACTTGCATAGACGTAGCAGCGACGAGCAGGACTCTGTCCACGTCTGCTCCTATCGAGCTTGCACAGAAAGCTTGCCTGCTGCTCTATTTTAATAATAATGATGATAATGATTGGAGAGATAGCGAGCAGGGGTGGACAGACCTCGTCGCGATCTGGTGTACATACATATAGTTTGGCTTGTCTTCAAAAGATTCTGTGGTGTTCGCAGCACCTACAGTACATCAGAGACGATACAGAGACTCTTGGCTCACAGTCACAGTCCTATAGGAACCCGTTAAGGCAAGCTGTTATCAACCGTTATCTCCTTAATCAACGACTTTTTGCACCCTTATTATTATGTATTATCATTATTTGCGAATTCAATCTAATGCCTTAAACGTTACTTGGGAATTCGATCATTTTCTTTTTTACTATACGGCTTTGTAGTTTAACCATTTTTGTCCACTGACAACCAAGTGTATTTTGAGTTGATTTTTAAACGAACGAATCTCTCCCGGTACAGAGACGACGAAATTTCATTAATCGCAGCTAATGTTTGACTAATTACGTTTCTATAACAGTTGATACAGTTTGGCATTTTTACTCGGAACCGAAGAGAACGAAGAACCTAAAGATCTTGTCGGGAGTATATTATAAATACAGTTTAACGATTACGAAAATAAAATTCAAACTGTATCGATTAGGGCGACGATTTTTTTAGACTACGAGACACGATGATCGATTAAATGATGATGATAATGTGGCCATGGGTACTTGAGACTAATCTAACGACCGAGAGAGTTTATGCAACGAAAAAATTTGTAGCATCTATAGAACAGAGATCAGACTCGACGGAGGTGTCCTAATATTACTTGACGCCGAAGACCGCGAACTCGGCGGGGGGTGTGTTAGGGCACCTCTCAGATGTAAATTTTATAGGAGGCGATCGGCGGTAAGTTGTACGTGAATGCACATCATGTACCGGCACATATATTTCATAAGCTTGATCGCTCGCAATACTTCGCTACTGTTTATTAACGTTTGAAAATGTTCCTCGTTCGTCGGAAGGCTACCTTTGAAATACATGTGCGGTACGGATTAGCTTTGTCTGTTTCCATGTGTTGTTGTTAATCGTTAAGCAAATGTTGAGCAAGTTGATTTGAAACCCTTAACACCATACAGAGAATATGAGGAATGCTTTTCAACTAATACGTTTTTAACCATTTCAAGCTACGATTACGACTTTCTGAATGCTCGTCAGGAGTTCTGATCAGAGTAGCTCGGAGTCTCCTCGTACTACGTTTTTCATTTTGTTCACGATTTTGTTAAAGATTTAAGTTAGTTAGACCGACTAATTAATCTAGCAGTTTAAACGAGAGTATAACTGAATTCCGATTGAAAAAGTACCTGAAACCGTGTTTGTGTACGTTCATCAAAATTAGTGTTTGCTAATGTGGATGTGTAATTTTTTTTTTCATCCGTCCCCCTGTCTCTGTAACTTGTGTCTTCCTCGTGGTCGTCGTCGTCGGTCACCACCTTGACGGTTTGTGACGTCACACTCGCAGCAAGAGCACGCAGGGTTGAACCCGACCGAATCGATGACGCGTGCGTTGATTAGCGATGATAATATCGCCAGGCAGACCGCTCTGGGCCCCGTCCAGCTCGGGTACGTAGCCCAAATCAGACCACGATCCTGTGTCTCTTTAAGATATCTTTAAGATATATAGGACAAAGAATTGGACAAGCCTAAGCTTGGGATCGAAGGTCTGACGTTCAAAAAATCTTCAAATGTCTACAGATCCTCTCGACCTGCGATCCCTGTCCTAAATCTAACTCCCAGTCCGAAACTGGCCACACTCAATTCCGACTAAACTTAATTTAGGTGTTCCATGGCTACAGAGATCATCATTCCTCGGTAAAGGAAAACCAATGTATATTAGCCATTTCTAAATGAATTTGATTTGATTACGACAAAGGAACACGGTTCTTTGACTGAGTATCGCTTTTTTTTTTNCGATCTGGTGTACATACATATAGTTTGGCTTGTCTTCAAAAGATTCTGTGGTGTTCGCAGCACCTACAGTACATCAGAGACGATACAGAGACTCTTGGCTCACAGTCACAGTCCTATAGGAACCCGTTAAGGCAAGCTGTTATCAACCGTTATCTCCTTAATCAACGACTTTTTGCACCCTTATTATTATGTATTATCATTATTTGCGAATTCAATCTAATGCCTTAAACGTTACTTGGGAATTCGATCATTTTCTTTTTTACTATACGGCTTTGTAGTTTAACCATTTTTGTCCACTGACAACCAAGTGTATTTTGAGTTGATTTTTAAACGAACGAATCTCTCCCGGTACAGAGACGACGAAATTTCATTAATCGCAGCTAATGTTTGACTAATTACGTTTCTATAACAGTTGATACAGTTTGGCATTTTTACTCGGAACCGAAGAGAACGAAGAACCTAAAGATCTTGTCGGGAGTATATTATAAATACAGTTTAACGATTACGAAAATAAAATTCAAACTGTATCGATTAGGGCGACGATTTTTTTAGACTACGAGACACGATGATCGATTAAATGATGATGATAATGTGGCCATGGGTACTTGAGACTAATCTAACGACCGAGAGAGTTTATGCAACGAAAAAATTTGTAGCATCTATAGAACAGAGATCAGACTCGACGGAGGTGTCCTAATATTACTTGACGCCGAAGACCGCGAACTCGGCGGGGGGTGTGTTAGGGCACCTCTCAGATGTAAATTTTATAGGAGGCGATCGGCGGTAAGTTGTACGTGAATGCACATCATGTACCGGCACATATATTTCATAAGCTTGATCGCTCGCAATACTTCGCTACTGTTTATTAACGTTTGAAAATGTTCCTCGTTCGTCGGAAGGCTACCTTTGAAATACATGTGCGGTACGGATTAGCTTTGTCTGTTTCCATGTGTTGTTGTTAATCGTTAAGCGAATGTTGAGCAAGTTGATTTGAAACCCTTAACACCATACAGAGAATATGAGGAATGCTTTTCAACTAATACGTTTTTAACCATTTCAAGCTACGATTACGACTTTCTGAATGCTCGTCAGGAGTTCTGATCAGAGTAGCTCGGAGTCTCCTCGTACTACGTTTTTCATTTTGTTCACGATTTTGTTAAAGATTTAAGTTAGTTAGTAGACCGACTAATTAATCTAGCAGTTTAAACGAGAGTATAACTGAATTCCGATTAAAAAAGTACCTGAAACCGTGTTGTGTACGTTCATCAAAATTAGTGTTTGCTAATGTGGATGTGTAATTTTTTTTTTCATCCGTCCCCCTGTCTCTGTAACTTGTGTCTTCCTCGTGGTCGTCGTCGTCGGTCACCACCTTGACGGTTTGTGACGTCACACTCGCAGCAAGAGCACGCAGGGTTGAACCCGACCGAATCGATGACGCGTGCGTTGATTAGCGATGATAATATCGCCAGGCAGACCGCTCTGGGCCCCGTCCAGCTCGGGTACGTAGCCCAAATCAGACCACGATCCTGTGTCTCTTTAAGATATCTTTAAGATATATAGGACAAAGAATTGGACAAGCCTAAGCTTGGGATCGAAGGTCTGACGTTCAAAAAATCTTCAAATGTCTACAGATCCTCTCGACCTGCGATCCCTGTCCTAAATCTAACTCCCAGTCCGAAACTGGCCACACTCAATTCCGACTAAACTTAATTTAGGTGTTCCATGGCTACAGAGATCATCATTCCTCGGTAAAGGAAAACCAATGTATATTAGCCATTTCTAAATGAATTTGATTTGATTACGACAAAGGAACACGGTTCTTTGACTGAGTATCGCTTTTTTTTTTATAAATCTACTACCAAGCTTCGATGTTTGTATAATGATTATCTAACTTCTGGTAGTTAGACGCATTAGACATGATGAGACGCTAAACGATACAGGTTGAATGCGACGACGACAGTATATATGTATATAGAAGAACATGATCTGATAGCGTAGTAGTCGACTAACACGTTGAACGAGAAAACTTAGTGAAATCTCTCTATATGTATGTATAGGGAATAGTGTCTCTCGTGATTAGCCCTAACTATAAGCTATAATCGTTAGCGGTTCGACGGAGATGGCAAAAGTAATCCTGATCTGATTTTCTCGCTTGACAAAATCCTAGTTTCGTGGCCGGAGTGATACTAAGGGAGCGAATCCCGGCCTTCGAGAGGATGTTGTGGCGAGCGTGTCGCGGGAACGTCTTTCTGAGACAAGCCGAGATCGAGACACCGCTGGAAGACCCGTCGACGGTGCGTTTCATCCACCTGATCGTATTAAATATCGCAGACAACGGAGAATTCACAAAGTTCGATAATCGAAATTTTGCAGGGCGACCAAGTGTTCAAGTCGGTGTTCATAATATTCTTCCAAGGTGACCAATTGAAGACTCGAGTGAAGAAGATCTGCGAAGGGTTCCGAGCTACTCTCTACCCTTGCCCGGAGGCTCCGTCCGATCGCCGTGAAATGGCAATGGGAGTAATGACGAGAATCGAGGATCTGAACACCGCAAGTGTCACGACGCAATCTACTTAAATACTAAATACATACTAAATGCTAATCAATGAATACTAAAGCGATCTCTGAAATTCCGTTAGGTGTTGGGCCAGACACAGGACCACCGCCACCGAGTTTTAGTAGCTGCTGCTAAGAACATCAAGAATTGGTTCGTGAAAGTCAGGAAGATAAAGGCTATTTATCACACTCTGAATCTGTTCAATCTGGACGTGACGCAGAAATGTCTGATAGCAGAGTGCTGGGTCCCAGTGTTGGACATCGAGACGATCCAACTGGCTCTAAGACGTGGAACGGTAATTAGAATTTCAGCGTAATAGCGCGCGAGAGAATTAAAATCTGGATGTGTTGTTTCGTTTGACAGGAGAGAAGCGGAAGTTCGGTGCCGCCTATTCTCAATCGAATGGAGACTTTCGAAGATCCTCCTACTTACAATCGCACCAACAAGTTCACCAAAGGCTTCCAGGCTCTCATCGACGCCTACGGAGTCGCTTCTTACAGAGAAATGAACCCTGCTCCGTATACCATCATCACATTCCCGTTCCTCTTCGCCGTAATGTTCGGCGACACGGGCCACGGTTTGCTGATGTTCCTCTTCGGCGGCTGGATGGTCCTCAAGGAGAAACCTCTAGCGGCTAAGAAATCCGACAACGAAATTTGGAACATCTTCTTCGGAGGCAGATACATCATATTCTTGATGGGTCTGTTCTCCATGTACACCGGCTTGATCTACAACGATATTTTCTCGAAATCTTTGAACATATTCGGCTCCAATTGGAAGATCGCGTACAATTATAGTACCGTCGAAGACAACAAGGATCTGCAAATAAATCCGAGCGAGAAGGATCAGTATTTACAATATCCATACCCGTTCGGATTGGACCCGGTGTGGCAGCTGGCCGAGAACAAAATCATCTTCCTGAACTCCTATAAAATGAAGATCTCGATTATTTTCGGAGTGATTCACATGCTGTTCGGAGTCATGGTCGGACTGTGGAATCACATGTACTTTAAGAGAAAGCTGAACGTGATCTGCGAGTTCATCCCCCAGATCGTGTTCCTGGTGTTCTTGTTCCTCTACATGGTGTTGCTGATGTTCATCAAGTGGCTCAAATACGGGCCTGACAGCGACCGTGAGTAGAGAGAATTCGAGACGGAAAGAAATGTACTACTAAGGATCGTTCAAACGGCTTTTTGTTTCTTTCAGACGACGACGCCGTGCACGGGCCCTTCTGCGCTCCGTCAGTTTTGATCACCTTCATCAACATGGTCCTCTTCAAACCGGCAACAGCAGTCGGGGTGTGTTCGCCGTACATGTACGCGGGTCAAGAAGGCTTCCAACGGCTTCTCGTGGTCCTGGCAGTTCTCTGCATACCCTGGATGCTGCTGGCAAAGCCGATCATGATGATGCGCGACAGGAAGAAGCAGCATCAACAGGTGCCACTCATTGTTTAAAAGAGCATCTCGACGAGTTCGACGATTCGACTTAAAATCCTTGAAACTTCAGTTGAACAACCACGGAACGGAGAACGGCGACGTGGAAGGCGGAATGGACGCCATTCATAACTCGGCGAATCCCGCGATTCCTCCGGCGGGCAACAAAGAAGAGGAAGAAGACATGACCGAGGTCTTCATTCATCAAGGAATTCACACCATAGAGTACGTGCTCGGCAGCGTGTCTCACACAGCTTCTTATTTGAGATTGTGGGCGCTGTCGCTCGCTCATGCTCGTAAGTATAATTGTTCGATTCGTCACCGACGGTCCTGAGCAACCTTTTGAACGACCGTCTACTGCGTTCTTTTCAGAATTGTCTGAGGTGTTGTGGAACATGGTGATGAGGAACGGGCTCACCAGAGAAGGATGGGCCGGTGGCATCATGCTATGGGCAGTCTTCGCCTTCTGGGCTGTCTTGACCGTGGGAATCCTCGTCCTGATGGAAGGACTGTCAGCTTTCCTGCACACACTTCGACTCCACTGGTACGCCGTTACTCCCAATACCTACATCGATAATAGATAATAATTTAGCACCCCAAAGTCTTCTAATATACTTTTTTCTATCAATGTTTCAGGGTCGAGTTCCAGAGCAAATTTTACTTAGGCCTGGGCTACGGTTTCCAGCCGTTCTCGTTTGAAATCATATTAGATGCGGCCCAGTCGACGGCCGAGGATTGAAATTAACCAACAGGCTAATAATAATACTGTCTCACTTAATAAACGATAAATATATAATAAAAATCGTAAGAAGAATCGTAATCGAATGCTTATTAAACTCGTATAAAGGTAGTGTCAATATGCATTTAGTGAAAGAAGCCGTTAATCGAATCGTTTCAAAGAGGCGAAGGATAATAATAGAAAAAGAGAGGTTTCAAACGATTGTTAATAAATTGGATCTGACGGTAGAAAATCTGTTACAACTCAGAACCATGAGAAACATAAAAATTGCATTCCTGTTATTCCAATAACAATAAATAATGATTATTGACGACGATCTTTGCGTCTGATTCTCATTTAGGTAGTTTCCCTTACCCTCACCCGTCCAGACCGCGAAAGAAAGAGACGTTCTCGGGGGTCCTTCTCTTCGCGGTATACACTCGGCGTTTAAAGGGAGCTCAGGAGGACAAAGAGGGTTTCGCTCCTGGCAGAGGGTAGTGGGCGTATTTCAACCCCCGCGCGGTCCAATCGCAGGACGGGAAGAGGGGATCCGGGTGGAGCCGATGTAATCGGCGAACGACCAACTACAATTTTCCCCGGAACGTGCATGCGCAGCCTCTCCCGTGTTTCCCTCCTTTTATTCCGGGATTTTAGTTCCATTCGTCGCGAATCCCATTGTCAACGTTATTGAACAACGATTATTATGATCCGATCATCAGGCGGCAAAGATTATTATTCACACAGCGCGTACAACACGGGATAAAAGTTCGCCGGCGTCCCTCGGCGTTGCATGAATTTCGTGCCAAGGAGTGAAAATTCTCAGAATCTTTAAATTAATCGAAGAAATAAGATTAGAAGAATACACGAGAAGAATGAAGGAATTTATGGTTTGATCTCTCGTTTAACGCGCGAGATTTTTACTCTTTAGAATAAACAAGAAATTATGTTTTCAGCAATTGTGGAGTTTATGGTCTTCATAAAAGAATTCCGATGAACTGAAGAACCTCCGAATTACCGATTTACGACAAGAACTCGCGTCGCGACGGTGAATAGTTCTGAAATTAGACGCGTGAAATCCGGCCAAGTTTTATAACAGAATCGGCGAGGGTACAATATGCGTAGGATTTCTAAATGAAACAATAATCGTTGTCGCGTCCGCGTGCCGAAACGGTCTCCCAGTATTTTGCATAGCACGGGTACTTATGTCCGTATGACGGCGGACCGCGAGTCTATCCGTATTACACGCAACGATTAACGACAATGCCGAGGAAAAAGCCAAATCCGTTTCCGTTCCCGCGGCGCGAAATCTGGTGCAGGTGCTTTTTCTCAGGGGGTGTGGGTGGCCGCAGGCAAGTCGGAGAAACCGAGGCCGTAGGAGGGAGTGGAGGGACGGAAGCGTTACAACAACCGCCGCATAACAATAATGGCCACGTGGATGGGTATTTATTCATGTGGATGCGAAATTACCCATCCAGGCAAGATGATCATTGTCACCGGGGGTTGGGAGTGACGATAATGCCCGACGTGTATATAGTTATACAGGGGAGAGACACCGTGCACGCTCGCCGGGCTCGACGCGTATTGCGGGGGTGTGGTTTAAATCGCCGTTCCCACCCTTTCCCGTATCTCCTATCTCCCATCTATCTATATATCTGTTTACCGGGAGAATTTGGCTATCTCTCGAAATCGCGGGAATGGACATGATCGCGGGAGACCCTCGCGCGTCTTCGAACCCGCACCGTGCCCGCGACACCTGTCAAGACGTAACAGATCTCTGGTCAATATAAATAGAAAGTCATTGTGTTAATTATAATTGATAAGTGGAGCGATGTCGAAGGAATCAGTGCCGTCTCCGGGGGAATATTCGTGCGATCGTTTATAATGAAGGAGCGGAGAGAAAGTGGCACAGTGGGACTCTGAACGGACGATAAATGTCGAAGAAAGCGGAAGGGCCATCGTCGCCGCGACAGTTCTTCGCCAGGATCTACGGACACCTCGAAACTGCGAAAAACCCGAAGGACAAGGAGGGACCGGCGGCGTCGCCGAGACGCGAGTCGAACGTTCGCTCGGATGACGCCTTCGTCTGCGACAATAATAACACGTTAGAAGCTGAAGAGATCTCGAGGATCGACGAGCGGAACGCCGTTCGGTCGAGGGTGATACCTTTCGTTGAGGAACAGCGGCAGAAAGATCGGGAATCGGGCGGCGATCCTCATCCGTACACGTTCCCCGTGATTCCGCCGCATCTGCGCGCCCTTACGTACTCGCTGCCCAGCTCCGATCATCACTTCCAAGGATTCTCGGCTTTCCGTGAGTTACCGCTTCCGTCGGGCTAGGATCGATCGGTAATCAATTAAAATATGATTGTTTGTGACGATGTCAAGTGGCTAGGAAAAGGAGAAAAGAGGGCCGGCCCAGGAGACAGCGGACCACTTTCAGTGGCGAACAGACTCTGAGATTAGAAGTCGAGTACCGGAAAGGGGAATACATTTCCAGGGGCCGGAGATTCGAGTTGGCCTCGTCTCTGAGGCTGACGGAGACTCAGATCAAAATTTGGTTCCAGAATCGACGGGCGAAGGACAAGAGGATCGAGAAGGCGCAGCTGGATCAGTATTACAGGTATTACTGGGGAACGAGTGATTCGAGGGGCTGTACCAGTGTGACACTTTAAAAAAAAAGTCTAATCTTCTTTTACATTGTCGAAATTTATACTTTTAAGAATATCGTATTGAAATTTCAAGGTCGGATCTCAAATACTTTAAGAATATGGCAGAGATCAT
>SMSR01009615.1:9597-38646 GCA_019453355.1 Ceratina japonica
ATGCTATTTCAAGGTTATTCTACTTGATCAATCACAGCGACCTGGCGCAAAGCTTATGTACTCTTAATCCCAAGATCGAAGATTGATTGAACTACGAAAAAGTTATATTGTCGATAACTCGAGCTTTGGCCTATAAACTACAAGATTGACTTCTACTCCTCGCTCGTTCACGGTCGATCGTATTATCGAACGGTTTCTGTTTTCACAATTGAAAAACGGATGTCGAATATAATACGAATACTAGTCACAGTTAAAAATCACATTGATCAAGGAATCGGCGTAACTACGACTAAAATCGTATACTGTTGATAAACACAAGTATCAAGTATATTTGGTTAGAACCATTTCGATCTGACTTGCTACGATTTATCTATTCAAATGTTGACTTCTGATAGTTACGGATATCAAAGCGAACGTATGCAACGCGAGATCGAAGTATTCAAATCGACTTTACCTGTAACGCCCTTTGACCTGAGCTCATAAAATAACAGCTCGGGAATACGACCGATGCTCTGTATGTGTTTACTGCTACGAACGGCGCATGGCCGCATGTAGTGTTTATTAAAAGGGTCACGGACGTTACAAGACGCGGCGTTCTGATTAATGTGACGAACACCATCTATTGATGCAATTGGTGCACAATGAAGCAGCCATTGATTCTTGGCNTGGCGTCTCTCTCTCCTTTTTCCGTTTATTTTCTTCTCCCCGTCGGCCGTCGATCATCGGGCCACAATTTTTACTTCGGGGAATGAAGCGTGGTCCTCTTTCCTCTGTCGACGCGCGTATTCAGGCATTTATCGAGAACACCTATCGTTCTCAGACTCGTGTGCCGCTTTCCGCGGTCATCTCCCGTGCGTCCGCTAGGCTACCTAACACGTTTCAATCGTAACTCGTTTCGACCTATTCCGTGAATGTGCCCGACAAATTCGGGAACAGCCGCAAAAACCGTTCCCCACCTCTGTTCTCCGTTGTACCTCGTTACGAATACAATTTGTAATTCCATTTGTCGTTCCAGTTTTACCATATCAATTTTACCTGTAAATTTCGATCGCCGTTTACGTCGTTTCATGAATATGTAAAACAACGTAACGTCGCTTTTGGCCGCGGAGATAAAGCTCGTTCGAGCGTAAACGATGCCGTTACATGAGTAATTTGAAATTTCTGCCCTCGAAATTTCGTTTTAAACAAAGACCTAATATTCCTTTAGAAATCGTCGGTCTGGCGTTCGAATGGAAAAATTCCTTGACACAGTTCGTATCGTAAATATCTTGTAATTCACGTTTAAAACGGCGTTCGCGTACTCGATCGACGACTATGTTAATCAAACGATTAGACCCGTTCGGGGAGGACGAAGTTCGTATCGAGTAGACGTTTTTCGTTAGCATTCTTTCTTTTCGTCGATATTTCGCAATTTCCAGCGGTGAACGAGGCGCGGTCTTGCCGCATTTCTCTTCTTTTGTGAATTGCTCGTGCAACGTGAACCAGCTGCGCGAGACGTTATACGGCGCGGCGGCGGCGCGGCGTCCTCTCGGGGGATGAGACGGATTTTCTTCTTTTTAAAATCATTTAGGTCGTGGCTCGACAGCGATGTACTCATGCTGACGAGATATCGAGTTCAAACGACCCTTGAGCTCAAACGTTCGGTCGATCCGTCCGACGAGTGTACACGAGGTAGACAGGTGAAAACAAAAAGTGGTTTTCAAATCGCGAATCGGCTTTACGCCACACCCGACCGAGTTTGAAATTTAATCGCCGCAGCCCTTAACAGTATCCGACCTTTGTTCCGCATTTAAATCGAACTTTAATTCGAGCAAAACATCATTACCCGTCGTTTAACCGTGCGGCGCGCGGCGATTGGGTTACGAACCGTGTCGCTCGTCGATAGACCGTGGATTTTTTATTTATGGGAACATTTCGATATATAGAGAATATAAAGAATTCATATGATAACAAGAATCGTACGTCGCGTACAATTTATTTATTAAGAATTAAACAGACCTCGGGCACAAATTTTATTTTCCACAGAAATTCAAAGTCTGCTCATTGACGACGTATATCGAAGTATCGGTTTCGATCTTTCCCCAAACTATGTTCGGCAACGATCTTTGATCGCGCGAAAAAGTTCCGAAAATACACGTGTCGTTGGCGCGTGCAGAAAATACGTTTCTTAAGTCGTAATCTCGCTTTAGGTAATAGCCGGTTCGTGGAAAAAGCGGAATCGTTTTAAATAGTAGGTCACTACCGTATTACGGCGGCGTACAGTCGTAATTAATGCCAAAAACTGAGCACGACTGCGATCCCTTCGCTGAACGACGTACTCGCACACGGAGTTTAGATTTTTCTATTGTGTTTCCCGTCTTTCCGGAAAATTATCGAGCATTACCAAGGAAAACGGTTGGAGTCTCGCGACGTGACGTCGAATAGACGAAATCTGTGGACCGGGTCGTTCCTGTTCCGCCGAACGATGTCAAGGATATTTTTTAAAGAGATAGACTCGATTCTCGGCTAGGGACGGAAGACTCGTAAACGGCTAATTCCGAGCTGTCTACGTGATCGAGCAAACGAGCACGTTTCGATGAATAAAACCGTTCAAATCTATGTTCAAAATACTAGCGGGGAATGCTCCGTGAGAGTCGTATTTCAAAGTATACGCGCCTTATGGTACTGTAGTGAAGAGAAAATAAAAAATGACACGCGGTGCGTCTTCGTGAGTGATAACGCTAAATTCAGAAATTCGGGGGTTCGTTTCTCTTTTTAAATATCGATCCTGTTCGCTTTCACCGGGCCATAAACTCGGCTATTCCGCGAGACGTGTGCTTACCTTTCGGTTCTCGGTTACCAAGTTCATTGATCGTGATAGAGGAGATCTTCGACGATGCCAAGATGGAAATGAAACTACGAGATGGAAGGAATCTGGAAAAGGGTTGATTAGGAACGCGCTCTGCCAAGGGAAGACAGGTTTTATCGAATGACTCTCGTCTTTCGCTCGATTTCACCCAATCGTGGATAAATTTTGAGTAAATATCGTTTTTCAAATGTCATAGTATACAACACGTGTAATTCATCGGTCGAACCCTTCGTCTAAAGGAACGAGCTGATAATTTAAAGAAATAAATGTTAATAATACGGTGAACGATGTCAATTTTCGTTTAGGCGCTCTTCGACGAAATTTGCGAGTAAGAGAAAAAATGAGAGAGACGACTTAAAGGCAGAAATCTTCCGCTTCGAAGCATACGCTAGTTCGGAGCACCGAGCGAATGCATGCATTAACCTTATTAATGTTTACCTTGAACTTCACTTTTAGGAATTGTTAAGTTCACAATGCCTCTTGCTCGGTACGCGAGTCACATTGCACGACGAACAGCAATATTTTTTAATACCTTCGCGACTTCGCTCGACCCAATTATCCCCGACGTTCGTCTCGTCGTTTCGATGAAACGTATATTATTTAACTTCCGACGTTAAAGAGAAATGAAAAGATATTTCACGAGCTTGAAAATATCGTATTGTGACTCTCGATCGACGACGCCTCTTTCGTCGCGCATACGATCGAGAACATTTTTAAAGTCTGCAGGAAAAAATTGCACGTAGTCCGTTAATAGCGAAACCCGAANTTGAAAATATCGTATTGTGACTCTCGATCGACGACGCCTCTTTCGTCGCGCATACGATCGAGAACATTTTGAAAGTCTGCAGGAAAAAATTGCACGTAGTCCGTTAATAGCGAAACCCGAAACGAAACGAGTTTAACCGTCGTCCTGCTGGTGAAAAAAAAAGCGGCCTGGCAACCCTCGTCGGGTACTCTTACCGACGGTCTCGCGCACGAAAGGAAGAATATTCACCACGAGGTCACGTTTCCAACCCCCTTTTCCATCCGCTGTCGTTACGATGTATGCGCATTTACGTATGTGCGCGTGTCGTCGCGTCCGTAATCACCCCATTTCACGGTTAATCAGCCGAGATGCCGGAAGACGGGGAAGGCAGTAAGAGGCGGAGGGAAAAAAGAGGTACGGGACGGTCGGGAGAGACGGAGAGAACTCGGAAGAGAGAGAGAAACGCGAACGAAGATGCGGTGAAAGAGATAAAAAATGATATAAAAAGACAGAAAGAGGCCATCGATACAAAAAGGAGAAAGCGTGGAAAGGGTAACGCGAGCGAGAGCAAGAGAGGCAGAGGGAGAGAGAGAGAGAGAGACGGCGATGCAGAAAGGGTCGTATAATGCACCGTTAGCCGAATTTAGTCAAATGTCGCAGTCGAGTACTCTCGATATACCGCACCTGATCAATTAAACTGCTAATCTCGGCGAAATCACTGGTCGGGCCGTCGCCACTCATCCACTCCCTTTTCACGACGATTATCTCGTGTATCGTCCGCTCGGTCCACGGTTCTCCCCGCTGTTCGACACCGGCAACATTTCTACCACGTTTCGTTTCACACGGTGCGCCTTTTGCTGGTATACGCGACGGAACGATAAACAGGTGTGGAGCCTGTCCCGAGGGAACGGTCTGCCGGAAAAGGGTGATCGGCGCGGTCGCAACGAGCGGTTCGACCCCGACGAGTCTCGCTCCTCGCACGACTGACTGAAACCTAGAATCGAGGCTTGCAACCGACCCTTCCGACTCCCTTCACCCCCTTTGGCAGCGGTCGGGGAGGCCACGCAGTGGCGCCACGAGCTCGCAAAAGCTCGCCCCGCCGAGCACACCCCCGTCCGTGCCCCGCGACCGTCGAACACTGCTCTTATCTACGGCGTGGCGCGCGCGGTTAAGTTCTGGCATCCTCGCGCCGTGGCACGGTTTAGATTCGCCGGCCCGGCGGTTTTAATTTCATTCGAGCTCCGCTCTCCCGCGAATTCCCGGAATCTTCATTTCGACCAGCGGCAAATAGTTCTGCTCCCTTTTTTTTTCCCCCACTTGTTTTACCTCGTTTGTGTTCCGCGCGTTTAATTGGTCGTTGATTAATTTTCAAAACGAGCTCGGTTTCCTCGCCGTTGCGGGATCACCGCTCATTTTAATTTGCGAACTTTGAGAGCCGGACGATCGTACGCGTTCCCGTGATTAGTTTCTCATTAACGGTCTCGGTAACTGGACGTTGCTTTCGTCCCGCGCGCCGCGTTAATGGTTATCGACTGGAACCCGATCGATCGATATTTCTACTTGGTCCCGCTTCGTCCGAATTGTTCGGATCTGAGATAACGCGAGCAGACGCGCCGATAAGACGTCAAATTGATTCGAGGGCGTACCGTACGATTGTCGTATAGCGGGTGCTCGACGCGAGTATCGGCTGCCGATTGTTCGACAATTGTCCCGCAATTAACGGTACAAGAGTTATTTGGTATCGCGCCACTCGACGTCCGTTGCACGTTTCGTCGTCTGTCTCGCGCGCATACGAGAGAATCGTCCTTCCGCCAAACGATTAGATTACCTCGTTTGTTCGTGGCATGAGTCGCGAAAGAGAGCTTACACCCGCGCGACGTACCTCAAGGGTAGGAAACGAAGCTCGGTCGGCGATCGAAATAACTTGTCTCGTTCGCGATCGCCCGTTCGTCGGTGGTTTTCGTTCGACCACCGTCTTCGACGTATTCCTTTCTCTCGGCCCGCTCCTCCAGGAGCAACCACCTGTAACCCCCCGGAGACAGACGTTCGTTTCGGAGCGCACGCCCTTCCCTCCTGTCTTTTCCCAGCCACCCCGTTGCGCGTAGCCTTGAAGCTCGGCCTTATTCGCTCTTCGCCCGATGATCGACTCGATCGCCAATCGCGCCAGACGATCCATCAAAAGGCCGCGAAACGAATTTCTTGCTCCGTTTACCGGAACTACCGATAACATCGTCCAGTGCCCGATTCTTTTTCTCCGACGCGGTCGCGTCGTTTTAAAGACTCCAACGCTTCGTGAAGAATGTTATTTAGAATCAAATAAATATTGAGCGTAATTTATGGTAGCCAGAAATGTTTGACGCTTCGTAGAAATAATTTTTAGGTGACGTAAAAGAGCTACTCTTCTCGACGTTTTATTTAAATCCTTCAAGTTTCTTTTCCATTTATTTCGACGGACCTTCCCTGGATGGGATAGATCAATCATGCACGGTGATCCATCAAAAGTATTTGCGATAGGTTTCGGTGTGCTTTTGGCACGTTTATTTGTTACCGTGTAGGTCGTTACTTCGTCGTCATGTTTCTGAGACGAAAAAAGGAATTGACGTATTCTTTTAATATATACAAAATTTCGTAGAAAACGTAATGTCGGAGAGAATTGACTGTCGAAAGAAGAAAATGTGTTATATTCTGGCAGCAACTTTTACGGCTGTAAAGTTATTTCAGAAACAAAGTAAGAACAGGAATAGTGCTCTCAGGAAATTGAAATTTCTGAAACAAAATGAAATCCAATGAAAGCGCACCGCTGCGCTATAATCCTGCCTTTGAGGCAGACCTTTCCGAAGTTGTCGAGAGAACTCGCGCCGTGCGCGTTTTCTTTATGCAGTTCCACGAGACACACCGTTGCCCGTACACGTCTCTTAACTTTCTTTACTTGCGTTCCGTACGAAAGAAGAAACGAGAAAAAAATGTGTTAGAACATTGCATTGAACGAGGGCGACGATATTTTCTGCTCGAATCTGATCCTGTTCGTGCCACGGTACACTGCCGAGCCGAGAAAGAAATCCAATAAAAGTCGCAGTAAAAAGTGCTTCATTCTACGCGCATATCGAAATTGAAAAACTACGACTCGTAGCTGCGTCGTCCCATTAGTTCCGCGAGCCTAAGGATATTGCTCGATCAACGTTTTATCCGACGATAGAACCGTCCGATCGAAACGTCTTTTAGATCGTACGTTAGTAAGAATAAACTCGACAAATAGCTTTCTTTGATTAAAAGCTACAATAACGGATACCGATTGAACCATCCCAGAAGTCTATAAATCAATGCAAAAGTCTAAATAGTATTACTAATATCGATGTTTCTAATCGCGCTAATACCGATCATTTTTAATGTCGCGTATTTGTCGTTGCTTACTGGTACAAAATTTACTGCATCGGTCGTTCGTACAATGTGAAACGATTTTGTTTGAACGAGAGTACGTACTTGAGCAAAATTTGGGCATCTTTTGTTCGCCTGACAATAGTCGCCAATGGTCTCTAGGTATAAGACGGATGGACGATATTTTCAAGTCGCGATCGACAGTCATTTTGTTTTATGCGTGCCGCTTCCCCAAATCCTTGTACGCTTTACGCAAAGGAAGCATTCTTTTATGAATTAAAGTGAAATACAACGTTACTTCGTGATCCGATATACATTAATCCGATTAATACGTTTAACGACCTAATTTTGAAGACTTTTCTCGCCCGATCAGCGAGTTAATAAAGAATGAAACAACGGTATTGAAAAAGTTCTTCGTATATGTATTTTAATTATTGGGATAATAAAAGTGGATAAAACTTTCACGAAATTTTCTACTTACCCCTTTGTCCGAAAGGTAGGTTCGTTACTAACGAATCGTTGATAACGACTCGGTTATCGATGGAAATCTACCCTTGCGTCAGAATAGAAAACTACCCTTGCGTCAGAAGATTACTTTTCAGAGAAGCGGCAAGGAAAGTACATGGTAATGAAAATTCTTTTTCCGGTTTTACTGATTACAACATTTTATTGATTCTTATTATCGATACAATATTATTGCACCAGAAATTGGAGTTCACACGACTATTACCAATTATTAAAGTAAACACAGAACGATAACACGATACTTAAAGTATCGTTTAACATTTTTAGTAACAATCGACTTATTGATTTTCGATATCTCAGTTATAAGATTGCCTAATCTCTTTTGAATATCACAGAAAGAAAATACTTTTGTAGTAATCAATAGTATTTGTAGCAACAATTTCAAACAAATTATAAATTCAATTTCAAAGGCTTACGAAATTCTGATTAAGCGGGTTTGAACTAGAACGGAACAGTGTCAACTGTTCAGTTAGTCAAGAACTAAAAAAACATTTATTTCTCTTATTTAATTTTTTAGTAAATTATAATAGGAACGTAGTCAGGTACAAAATTACTTATACGTAATTTACGAAAGAACATTGTCTTTTTTAGCGAAATTATTGCAAAGACGATTCAACTTAGTCAACAACAATCGGTGTTGTATCATTTTGTCAAATAAAATTTGAACTAATTCTTCGCAACTCATATTCTCGTTTAGATCGAAACTCGTTTCTGTTTGCGTTTGCGTTGCTTTCTCAGATGTGGACGGCACAGTCGGTTCCGTTTGCGTACCCATCGATTTACCAAAGCTTATCGCTATGTCCAAGGGTTGCGTCGTTTTAGGTTTCGGTTCTAGTTCAAACGGCGATACCAATTCAAATTCGTTAGAGGAACTATTGCCTTTTTTCTTTTGAGTCGACTGTTTCCACCAGGTTGTGCACGTGTGATGCGCGCGTGGCTGCACTATTTTGTGACATTTGGTACAACGCTCTTCGTCTTTGCCCGCATTCATAGAGACCGATACTTTCTTTCCGGGATCCGACATATTCTAATACTAAAATAATAGAAAAATGGTTCTTATCAATTCGCAATTATTTTTTATTTTCTATACTAGAGTATACTTTTAATATCCGATAGTTTATTCGTAATAGCTAAATAGGGACTAATTGATTTCAAATCTCGATTGATCTCGATGAATTCTTGAACAGAGGCTTGTACGAAAACAATAAATATTGTTGTCCCGATACGAGCACACAAACTGATCATCCATGCTATTTCAAGGTTATTCTACTTGATCAATCACAGCGACCTGGCGCAAAGCTTATGTACTCTTAATCCCAAGATCGAAGATTGATTGAACTACGAAAAAGTTATATTGTCGATAACTCGAGCTTTGGCCTATAAACTACAAGATTGACTTCTACTCCTCGCTCGTTCACGGTCGATCGTATTATCGAACGGTTTCTGTTTTCACAATTGAAAAACGGATGTCGAATATAATACGAATACTAGTCACAGTTAAAAATCACATTGATCAAGGAATCGGCGTAACTACGACTAAAATCGTATACTGTTGATAAACACAAGTATCAAGTATATTTGGTTAGAACCATTTCGATCTGACTTGCTACGATTTATCTATTCAAATGTTGACTTCTGATAGTTACGGATATCAAAGCGAATGTATGCAACGCGAGATCGAAATATTCAAATCGACTTTACCTGTAACGCCCTTTGACCTGAGCTCATAAAATAACAGCTCGGAAATACGACCGATGCTCTGTATGTGTTTACTGCTACGAACGGCGCATGGCCACATGTAGTGTTTATTAAAAGGGTCACGGACGTTACAAGACGCGGCATTCTGATTAATGTGACGAACACCATCTATTGATGCAATTGGTGCACAATGAAGCAGCCATTGATTCTTGGCGGACAAGTCAATTCGTTTACGCACAATTATTATATTCTAAACACTGCGAGAAACATTTGAAGTAAGAAACAGTTAATAATACTAATAATTACGAGACGCATATGACGTGAAACAGTTTTATTATGGTCGTCTGGCTAGAAAGTATACGACGTTATATGTATAGAGCCTAACGACACGTGGCGTAACCTCGCAATTAATTACAATCCAATTACGTAACACGTAGCCGTCGACAAACGAGATTTGTTCCATTGTTAAACGCATAATTATATCTGTGACAATACGGCGCGTAAGCGGTCGACTGTCTAATGCAATTGAGTTATCGATGAATATCAAGCGTATTTGAACGTTGTATAAAGTGAAAACGATATGACCGCGTGAACGTTTGTTGGTTCGCGGGATTAGGATTTAATTAGTTTCTGGAAAGACGGGAGCTTAAGAAACGAGTGACGGGCACGGTAAATAAAATAATATGAAACGCTGGTGCTGGAGCTGATATTAGATTTTCTTCCTTCTGAGAATTTTGACGACGAGAGAAGGACGATGTAAAACAAAGAAAGCGTCCATGAGAAAGTTCGTCTCAAGGACACGGAGTAGGTGTAGGTACATATAATAGATCCTCTGTGCTCTCGAGATGGAGGTGTACAGAGATCCTTCGTTTCGCGTCTTACCCTTTCGTTGAAGTTCGATTTTCATTATTGCTCTTCCTCTACGGGGCTTATGCGATTTTCCTTTCATGTGCTTCAGACAATTCGATTTATTTGAACTGGTATTACACTTCTTTCAACACTACAATAAAAACTGGGAAAATACTTTTACGATTGTTTAAAGAATGTAGCCTTAACGCTTACAATTAGATAACAATTTAGGAGCGTCCGCGGTATCGGTGACTGAAACGGACGGTGCCTGAACATAGTATTTTTTAAAAATTATGTCGGCCTTTAATAACAGATATCTGCCTTCTCTTCATTTTCACAATTTCAAGAGCTGCTGTATTTTTCGTCTTTATTAAACTTTACACGGGTCGCTCATAAGTTGTACATACGTAACTCGCTTAGAATGAATTTCTGTAAAAAAATTCGAGAGACTCCACGCGATAATCTGCAAGATGTTTCATATTTCACATTTTATCCTGCTACGATCGTTTCATTGTTCTCTCCGTAACCGAAAGTAACGCCTCCGACCGTCCGTCCCAGAGGGAATAAAGTTAAACGTTCCATTCTAGCCTTTCAGCCGAGCAATTCGCGATATGACAGGATGCACGGTCTTCGAGGGCAAAAGAAACAAAAAAAATTAAATCTCCTCGGGGATAATGAAACCGACTTTCCATGAGCCGTGCGTCGGGGAAAAATAGCAAAACAAGAAATATAAAACAATTTGAGAATCTATAGCAAATGCCAGCTCGTTCAGCTTTAATGAACTTTCTCGCACGTGTGGCTCAGAAATAACAAATAACGTTCGTTTTCTGTGTTCGTACTAAAACTTACAATCGGTAATACTTCGGTATGTTTCGTTAGTTCTTTATATAATAATACGATTCGAAGTATCGATCTCGGCTTGTAGTCGTCCGTCGAACCGATCCTTCGACAATTTTCGCGATCAAACTGAAACCGGTCCGTTGAATCGCGCAAAGAACTAAACGCGTGACCAACAATTTCCGACTGCGACCGTATCCCGCTCTAAAGCGTAATTTACGCCCAAAATTTGTTCGCAGAATCGAATTATCGTCGCGCACGGACGATTCTCGTGATCACTCGTTCCGCGTCGATCGAGCCACGCCGATAAGAAGCGACCGATGAGCCCCGATAAAGGTCAAACGTCGGCGAGATACCGGGGCGGCGAACCGACGACCGACCGTCCTTTTCGTAAATTTGCGATCGTCCTTTGATACGCGGATCATCGGGAAACCTCGTGCCCGCTTCTCCCCGTTCTCGGTTCCTTTCGGTTTTTCCGGTGGTACGCACCCCACTCGCTTTCCTTCGGTCGACCTCTGTTGCGGGCGTCGAAAGGCGTCGGTGGTGCTCAGTTCTCGGCGCGCCGCGGCGCGAGCAACTACCACCGTTCCGAGCGACAATCGCTAGTCCGTTGATCGATACGCCGACTTCCTCGCACAACGAAATAATCGTTCTCGAGGCCATTGTCAAGGGCAAATGATTAGAGAAAATCTTTGCCGTTGGACAATCGTTCGTGTATCGTTGATCGATCGCAACAGATACGATTATCGTTACTTCTTCCTTCTTTTATTTTTTTATGTTTTAACCGTTTGAATCGAACCGCGAAATCGTGACACGACGAAAAGAATCAGTTTTTCTCGTTTCGATTTTTGAATTTCGCAAACAGTTCGCGACGCGCGACCGTAAATGTTGACCGGCCGGAAGTGCTAATACCCTTCGAGCAATCGGTACGACGCGACGCTGGCAGCTGTCGAGCCGTGCACGGTTTCGCGTCCGATTTTATTTACTGTGCGATCGTTTGCCGAATCCTCTCTGGTATCACGGTAAGCAAAAATAACGACAATTATAATATGTAATTTCGATGTCCCGTTCTGTAGCACGTCGCCGTTTATATAGCGTATAAAATGCTACAGTAAATTAGAAGAGACGGATATTGTGATTCGATACGATCGTAGGATTGAACGAGACTTAATTTATTTTCCGTAGCTTCCGCGGTTCCCTCGGCGAACCGTTAACTCACTTTGTTCTTCAGTGTCAGAACCTAGTTATTACATACCGAGCTCGGAATATTTATGGCTGGTTTTAAGATGCAATATTTTGCTCGACTTCGCATCTAATACCGAGCACTTCACAACTTCAGTTCCCTCGAGCCACAGAAATTACAGAAACAGGGAAGATAAATACGAATCAATTGACGTACAACTGGTCTAGCCGATTTATCGCTCTTTGCTAATTGAGTTGTATTTTATTGCAATATCGCAATTACGTTCGTTATGTTAATATTTACGGTCTCATTTTTCATTCGTAGTAACAAACGTCAATTCTATTGAATATTGAAATAGGCCTCTTAAAGAGTTGATATACTTGAAGAGACAATTCTGGAATTAGTAGGAACGCAGATGGATCGGCGAACAAAGAAAAGCGAACGAATAGATTGTATTTTTCCAAACACTAATATAGGAGGCGTCAGATCCGTTTTCCACTTTTCTGATTCCGCGAATTCGTTTGGTATTCCACTCCATCATCCCCGGTTGTCACAGGACAGAGTAATGCTTGCGGTGTATGTAACGCGCTGCTCGACGTCGATGGGAAATACAGCGCCGACGAGAATCGAACGATATTCCCGATAACAAACCGCGGCAGCAGGAAAATTTTCACGCAAATCAATACCGCTTATCGAACTCGCTGTGTAAACAACTCTAATCACGAGCCACAGTTTCGTCATAGGCAAAAATTAGTATAGAGAAGAGCGGTTCGCCCCCGACGTCGTTGACGCCGGCTTCTCAAATTCTTTTCACCTTTCAGGGTTTGATTTTCATCTCGCTCGAATAATTATGCCGTGAAATTTTCAGATTCCATCGTTCGGCCGTCCGGGTATATCCCATAATCTCAACGTTACTTTAATCTCTTTTATTCACTGCAGATATTCCCCTTTATCCATTGACGGCCCGAACGTTTTATGGCCACGTAGGCGTATTATAAAAGTCAGAGGTATTTCGAAATAAGTTCTACGATATACTGTAGTAATAAAATATGATTCGCATAGCGAGCATTCCTACGGGATCCTTTTAGCTGNGGGAGGCGTCAGATCCGTTTTCCACTTTTCTGATTCCGCGAATTCGTTCGGTATTCCACTCCATCATCCCCGGTTGTCACAGGACAGAGTAATGCTTGCGGTGTATGTAACGCGCTGCTCGACGTCGATGGGAAATACAGCGCCGACGAGAATCGAACGATATTCCCGATAACAAACCGCGGCAGCAGGAAAATTTTCACGCAAATCAATACCGCTTATCGAACTCGCTGTGTAAACAACTCTAATCACGAGCCACAGTTTCGTCATAGGCAAAAATTAGTATAGAGAAGAGCGGTTCGCCCCCGACGTCGTTGACGCCGGCTTCTCAAATTCTTTTCACCTTTCAGGGTTTGATTTTCATCTCGCTCGAATAATTATGCCGTGAAATTTTCAGATTCCATCGTTCGGCCGTCCGGGTATATCCCATAATCTCAACGTTACTTTAATCTCTTTTATTCACTGCAGATATTCCCCTTTATCCATTGACGGCCCGAACGTTTTATGGCCACGTAGGCGTATTATAAAAGTCAGAGGTATTTCGAAATAAGTTCTACGATATACTGTAGTAATAAAATATGATTCGCATAGCGAGCATTCCTACGGGATCCTTTTAGCTGCTCGATGTACGTATAAATCGCTGTGGATCAATAGAAAGCATTTTCGTGCCTTTATTATGTTCGGCTAGTCGCCATTAAATTTTGCACGAGCACTCGTGCAAACGGAATTTTATTATTTTCATTAGAAATAGCCTAATAAACGCTATAGTTTAGAAGTCGTTATTATGCATCTTTTAATTCGCTATACCTTTTTTAACGTTTTTTTATACGATCGAATTACCTTTCCAATCTAGAAGTAAATTTTGTAGAGGAGGTTTCTTACTACCATTTTGCTGATCCAGTAATAATCGTAAGACGAGTATGAATTCGTCGAGTAGGGGAGACTTTCCTCGATGGCAAACAGGTATAAAAGTGAAGTAGTGATAAATCGCACGAGACGTCGATTGCTAAGATATCAAAGGCTCTAATTCTGAAATTGTACGTCTTACAGGAAATACGATATGGCAGAGGTAAATATAATTTTTTTAAACGTTACGGAAAACAACAAACACAATGTAAAACTCAGTTTTCTCCGCTTGCCTCCGCTCATTAAATAAAATAACAGTTTTAGTAACGTAGAAGATAATTAAAGACCGTAATCTCATTCGGTTCTACTTTTGAAACTTGTAACGACGTCTTAAATTTAATTTGTCTCGGGAAAGAAAAATTCTTAGCGCTTCCCGTGCTGGCCGTCGTCACAAATTTTCTACCGACGCTGCGACGAAAAGTGAACAAGTAATAAGACGTACGGAACGTTAACGAACGGGGCTGAGTCGGAATTTGCATTTCATAGTTCCCGGGACTCTAATTTCTGATGCTCCTCGAGCTCCGAGGCGAAGACGAAAATTCCAGTTAAGATATCTTCTTACCGACGCAAACAGAGACAATTTTCATAAAGAGATAATCGGCCACCGTGCAAACTGAACGTCGTTACAGTAGGATTTAGAATTGTTTCGTACGCATGAAGCATTTCCATGGTCTTAAAAACTTAAATTGGCTGCGTTCCACAGATTTTTTTCCTTCGTTGACTCTGTATCGAGCGAAACGCTAAAGGGAGCTGTTGCCGTCGCGCGTACGTAAACTTTAATCTAATTAGTTTGGAGGATGCTTTCGTGTCAATACTTTGTTTCTGAAGTACTCTTTGTCGGGGAGTACTTTCATACTTTCACCTTTTGCGCAGGGTTATTAAAATAAAAGTGCGTCAAACTCGATCGAACTACAATGAAAATAGATTTGGACGCTGCAACCCTCTCTTCAATGATTCAAAGTAAATGTTAACGAGCAACGATAGATAAATTTACTTGTCTTCAGAATTTCCTGCACGAAAATCCCTTTACTTTTATTATGTTCAAATAAATTTCTAGCCTAGGCAGGTTGAACTTTTTACGAAAAATGTTNCTGTCTTCAGAATTTCCTGCACGAAAATCCCTTTACTTTTATTATCTTCAAATAAATTTCTAGCCTAAGCAGGTTGAACTTTTTACGAAAAATGTTTCGGCTTGGCAATGACGGAACGAAGTTTCTTATCGCCAGCAGCAGGGCTTAGGCTTGACGAAAATTTGTCATCGACAGCAGTCATTTATCACGGTCGAACTCTCCCGGGAAGACGAAGTAGTTCGATACATACACGGTTTAAACGAACACGATTGAACGTCTTAAATGGCGACCGGAAAAGTTAAGAACTTGCCGTCGCAGTGCACCGAGCCAGTCGATTCGTATTAATGTTTCATCGTANTTCGGCTTGGCAATGACGGAACGAAGTTTCTTATCGCCAGCAGCAGGGCTTAGGCTTGTCGAAAATTTGTCATCGACAGCAGTCATTTATCACGGTCCAACTCTCCCGGGAAGACGAAGTAGTTCGATATATACGCGGTTTAAACGAACACGATTGAACGTCTTAAATAGCGACCGGAAAAGTTAAGAACTTGCCGTCGCAGTGCACCGAGCCAGTCGATTCGTATTAATGTTTCATCGTACGTCTCTAATTTTGAGGAAAAATATATTTTCTGCAAACGACAGTAATGGAGGAAAATAATAGTGTGAAATTTGTAATTCGTGTCTTTGACAGTTACAAATGTTTTTGACGTCTTTCTCGTACTACGATACGCTCTGCTTTTGAAATATGAACAAATTCTTCGGGGAATATTTGCAAAAGCTTTATCCCACTGTGACGAACTACGTTCTGCCGAGCAGCTGACAAAAGAGATTTTACGAAATTATATCCCATNAGAGGAAAATAATAGTGTGAAATTTGTAATTCGTGTCTTTGACAGTTACAAATGTTTTTGACGTCTTTCTCGTACTACGATACGTTGTGCTTTTGAAATATGAACAAATTCTTCGGGGAATATTTGCAAAAGCTTTATCTCACTGTGACGAACGACGTTCTGCCGAGCAGCTGACAGAAGAGATTTTACGAAATTATATCCCATAAAATGGAACGTGTCCAGGTCTACGTATATCGGCCGTCCCTACAGTAAAATTTCTCTTTGTTCGAGGTACAAATAGAATATGTGAACTTTCCGTATGGTGCAAATATCGAGAGGAGCGATTAACGTTAATGTATTCAAGTAAATTTCACCTACTACCTTCGACAGTGATTTTTATAAGTTAAAAATTATTGATTCACATGGTGTGTACAGAAAACTGCACGACGTATTTTATGAACTCCGTAATGGACGAATAAAAATGAATCGTTAACGAATATTGATTTCCACGTCGAATTAAATTCGTTCTTACCCGTACTTTTATCGCACCGNCTCACATGGTGTGTACAGAAAACTGCACGACGTATTTTATGAACTCCGCAATGGACGAATAAAAATGAATCGTTAACGAATATCGATTTCCACGTCGAATTAAATTCGTTCTTACCCGTACTTTTATCGCACCGAGCGCGAAACATTTAATTATAAATTCCAGTAATCCTAATTAGAAGGTACTCAGTCATTTTAATTAGAACCGAATTTTCGTTACTCCATGATTGAACTCGAAAGTAATCTTTCTCTGAATATTTTTAATATTAGCAGCAGTAACTTTTTAACATATTTCACTTTAAACGAGAAAACATTAATTCCAATCCGTAATCTTCCCAATCGGCAATTTTGTACGAATCATATTTAATTCCATTACATTATTGGCTCACGTTTCCGGACAACGTTCACCGCGTTCCACGTATTTTTCCGTTCTCCACGCGAGCGAGCAATGATCTATAGAATTGACGTGTGTCACACGCAGAGTGGCTCTCCGTTTCGCGGCCGGACCGAGTGGCTACTGTGACCGATCTAAAACTGAAAACAACCACCGATTTTTCTTTTTTCTCCCTTTGCACTTGGCTTCTGTCCGAACAACGTTGTTTGCCTTTTTTCGCGTGCGAACGTCAAATGACTTTTGTCGCACTTTTGTCGACTACTCAAAGCGACATATTATCAAAAGAATAGGGAGCAATACGCGAAAATTGACTTGCTAACAGTGTAGTGCGTAAAACGCGCGCGGATAGCTGGGGCGATCGTAAACGTATGTACATTTCGTTCGTTTGCATTTCGAAATAGATGCAGTACGCGTCATATGTCATTTAGCCACTAAACGCGTCGTTCGTTTGTGAGCCTCTAATTATTGTAAATGGCATATAACGGTCGGCAATGTTTGCCATTTGCCAATGCTACGCGACGAAACAGCTACACTATTTAATGAACGTATAGGTGTTTGCGAATTTTCGCGCAACGACGGAGATTCGTGCACCATTTTTTCGTTTTCCCGGCATGGGAATGGAAAGTGATCACGGAAATTATTTGTTTTCATTTCCAGTTTCAAGGAAAATCCATTTTTAAACAGAGACAAGATTTCTCGTGTTATGAAACTCAAAACAGTGATCGGGTCAGAAAAGGTAAATGAAATATGATCTCTCCCCGTACACAAAACGCATGATTGGTAACATCGATATTTCCTGAGAAGGTTTTCATTCCTGCAGCAAATTGATTGAAAAAAAGAATAGAAATATGTTTGACAAAAACTAATTTTATTTTTAAAGGCTAAGTTTGTTGCGCGTAATTGGTATCTATTGCAACGTTTTGTTTCACTCGTACAATTCCTTAGTCGAGTGAAATTGGTCATGTCCTTACTTACTCGTGACTCGAATCAGCTCGCAAGTATCGCCTGGAGATTGTGCGAGGTCGAATAAAACACCGAAGACGTGTGGAGATAAGACAAGTTCTGAAACAGAGTTTCTCGGTAGTTACCAGAGACGAGCACAGCTTTTTTTATGAGAAAAATCGAGACGCAATTGACCCAGGCATAATACGAAAGTTGCGAAGCTTCACGTCCATTTTACTTATATTGCAATAAATTTCGCACACGTCCGACGTCCGAATATCGGAATAATCGTTTCGCGTAGACTTACACTTTTTGCACAGGCGATTAAACGAAAGTTTCAGCGCATGGAATTATACTTGGCGTTCGCTCGTCCGTTCGATTCGAGCTCGTGAAAATGAGAAAAAGAGGAATGTAGCGGTGAGGCGATTCGAAAAATGAATTTATTGTCAGAGGAAATGAATTTATTCGTCGTGCTTTGCGTACCGTGTCATTCCAAACGTGGATTTCATTTTTGAACGAGGAAGCACCAGATTTAAATTCAAACGAGGCCGGAGTCCACGAGAATATTATAATAAAAAGTTACTGAATTTTCTTCCGTTAATTCATCTCGCACAGTTCGACGAAATCAATCGCTGCGGTAAATGTATGCGCGCGAATGGATTCTACTGCACCGCCAAGTTTGTCGCCACAGCCGTTGAGCTGGACTACTAGCCGTATCGTAAGCCGGCTAGACTTGTGCAACATGCGGCGCGCACGAAGGCGCACGGATTTTTGCAAAATACTCGTTAACTATTGATACTAACGAAAAATGTTTCGAGTAAAAGTTGTAGGTACTACAATTTCCTGCAAAAAAGGTCGTNAGAATATAGCGGTGAGGCGATTCGAAAAATGAATTTGTCGTCAGAGGAAATGAATTTATTCGTCGTGCTTCGCGTACCGTGTCATTCCAAACGTGGATTTCATTTTTGAACGAGGAAGCACCAGATTTAAATTCAAACGAGGCCGGAGTCCACGAGAATATTATAATAAAAAGTTACTGAATTTTCTTCCGTTAATTCATCTCGCACAGTTCGACGAAATCAATCGCTGCGGTAAATGTATGCGCGCGAATGGATTCTACTGCACCGCCAAGTTTGTCGCCACAGCCGTTGAGCTGGACTACTAGCCGTATCGTAAGCCGGCTAGACTTGTGCAACATGCGGCGCGCACGAAGGCGCACGGATTTTTGCAAAATACTCGTTAACTATTGATACTAACGAAAAATGCTTCGAGTAAAAGTTGTAGGTACTACAATTTCCTGCAAAAAAGGTCGTATACAGTTTTCTTCTATCTTGGCTAGGAAACATTATACGAATCTATACGTAGATTTCTAATAATATCTAGTGACTCGACCCAGTTTCAAGTATAGAACACCGACAGAAAGTATTCTAGTGTATTAGAATTTCAAGCGATACTCGAACTTCGAAACCCAATGCAATAGACACAGTCGGAATGTCAAGTATGTACGTGGACAAGCCAGTGAAAACCGAATCCTGTACACGTTTCTTTATTGAAACCCAGTTGTTTCGAATAGAAACAGACCACCAAAGACTCGAGGCATATTTGTTTCGAAGCTAAAATATTTGGCTCTTTTTCGATTTTCCTGCTACCAGGTTTTGCAATGTTCCAGCTCTATCGATTGTTAAAACTCGTCGGTCCGGACAGACGTCTACCCAAAGATGGCTGTTAGGATTTTTCGTAACACTCGAACATTTGTATTACAACAAACGCGATTCGATGAAAGTTGGTTAGACTTCCCACGGTCGTAATGAGAATTTCATTACAGTATTATTCAGCAAACCGCTCGAATCGTCGAGAAGATAACAACGTCGGAGGTTTGAAACCAACTTGTTCTTACAGTAATTCTCATTGAGGGAACTTCCGCTGCTCCTCACGGCTTTGTACCGTTGTTTGACGTGAGACGGTCGAACAGCTCCGGTCCAATTTCTTTGAGCCTTCCCTGGAGTAAACCGTACCACGTACTTCGCTCTTTGATAGTATTGCGGTAATCCTTTCGAGATTCTAGCTCGCCTAAACTTTACCTAAACCGTTTTTGTTCTCAACAGTTGGTTCTAAATAATGCTCAAGCGATTCCACGCGAAGATCGTTTTCTTCGTTCATTACGATCTACAATGGGAATCTTTAATTATCTACTTTCATTATAATCTTGTTAATAGCTGCTAATTAGATAATGTAAAACGTGATCGCGATATCGAGTAAACGTTATATCGAAAACATCGTTTACATGAGAATATCGTTCTGTTCTGCTACTTATTCTCTCTCAAAGAATTGCGCATCAGTAATTATTGTCAACTGAGAATGTTTTCAGCGATGCAAACGAGCGTTTCTGACAACCCGTTATAAACGTTTTTATCGGATTCGCGTTCGCAGATTCACTACGTGTTCAATAAACGACAGATTCGATCGATTGAATAACAGTCGGATGAAAAATATCTAATCAAAGTAAAACATCGTTATAAAAGCTTTTCAATTCTGTAATACCCGAGCTTGGTCTCCCGTCAGGTCAGTAAATTTTCATTAGAAATTTTATATCCGCGTGGACCAAGTTCCTCGTTTCAGTGCTACAACGGGATTAAAGCGCACGGACGTGAAATCCGACGTTTAATTGAAGGCACGAACGCAGAAAATGTCAAAAGAGTTTCAACAAAACCGTACTCTTCTTTTTTTCAAATGTTCTCTCGTTTACACGTTTCAACCCTTCTTGAATTTCTTTTGAAGCCAAACTTTTCGTGCATCGTTTCGGAGGACTTCCGTAACATTTACTCTTGGTCAATTTTTTCGTATTCCCGATATGTGAGCACGAATATTAACAGGATGAGAATAAATGTACGCGACGACGTAACGTACAGCTTCCGCTCGTTGTGCACGCCGCCGGTACTCGTTTCCTGCGGCTCGAGATAGAAAGTCGAAGCCACGTGCCGACGCCGAGCCAACGGGTACCTCTTCTCTAAACTTAGTCCATTCGGCACGACGTAAATAAGACAGAGCCCTCGCCGTCGATTAATTTTTCGTGATCTTCGTTCGGCGGAGGAAAGTGACGTTCTCGGAGGTCCTCCGAGATTGTTTGTCTACCGAGCTCTCTCATTGGTATTCAAGAATCACAATCGTAGAAGCCTTCGCCCACGTTACGATGCTCCTCTCGTCGTCGCAGCTTTTCTACCAAATCCACGAACATATTCCACGTGGAGAGAACAGTTACAGAGACGTATTTCACGTCCTTTTAAAATTCAAGAGCACACGTTTTATCTACGCTAACAACGAGGTTTAACGTCTTTACCGAAAGCGCGTGGATGGCATAGTTCGACGTCGGCTTCGTCCTTTCTCTCGGAAGGTGGAGCGAAAACGGGGAACGCCACGTACTCGGAATTCGGTCGGACGTTATCCGCGTAAACGAAATCGCGTACATAATTGGCGGACGGAATTTTTTGGCGAGCGGAAACCGGTGATGAACGTCGACGACGTCGTACCGACAGGCGCCTATCGGCAAATATTGATCAGCGGGTAGGGAACGCTTAGATTGCAGATTCGTAGATGCCGACGAGTTATCGAACTAAGTTACCTTAAGTGGTTGATAGATTTAATCAGCCGCTAATAATACGATCGATCGTTCCGGCACTTGCAGGCTTATTCGTTGAATTAGCTGGTAAGACGGAAATAGCGCGAAGCGACAATCGTATATCGCAACAATTGTTCATATCGATTTCGGTGTCCTCCCATGCTGATGAGCAATTCCGCGGTTTAATCTGTTTAGCTACCTGTGGGACTCGTTCCGACGACGTATAATGCGCTAAAAATAATTAGCGGCAACTCGATAATGGGCGTACCGATATTTATAAGACTCTTCGTTGAAATACGAGCGATCAGAGGAAAGAAATATATTTATAGCATGACCGAGCACACCGCGCAGTCTTTCTTTTCCTCTTCAAGATTATTCATACTCGCTACCCTTTCGTTAGTCCTTTATCGGGAAACTAATTAAACGACGGACGTTAATTACATGACTGGTTAACGAACTTTGAACGCTTCGAACCGAACTCGTACTCGCGACACGAAACGACTTACCTCGCTCGATCGCACGACTCGCAGTAATTCGTTTCGTAAGTTTGTTCGCGAAATATCAGAGTCGAATTAATTTGTATTCCAAGCGTCGTTCCGCGATATTCATAAGTAAAAGTTCCAAGTCGAAACGTCGTATAATCGCATTATAATTTTGATAAATAACGTTTGCGATGGAAAAAGTTCATTTCAATGAAATTGGTCAGCGCGTTTCGTCGGGAGCCGCGTGTAAGCAGAGATCGTCGCCACGGCGAGTAATAGCATTAAATGTTGGCTAAAACTTCTAATTTCATCTGCAGATCAGCTAGGATTGTGAAATTGATGAACTCCGAAGTTTTCGTAGCGTCGCTTTATTTGATTATTATACGCGTCGGGTCACCCTTTGCCCGTGAAACAAAATCTATTCACACGAAATACTGCAATTCTCTCGTTCTACGATAACAATTTAGCTGTAATCTTAAAGTTTAAGTTCAATCTAATGTAAAAGAAATAAACCCCTCCGGGGTCTCTGACAATAAATAAAAAAAAAAAAATTTAATTCTCTCGTTCTAGAAATCACGTTTTTATCACCGAACATTGTTCCCTTTAATTATAAGGGTAACAACAATTTGATTAAAATCAGGTCGCAGTATATCAATATTTAATTCTTCGTAAGAATCTTGTCAGACGTTAAACGTTAGAGCGCAGTTATTAGTATTCCACGTTTAGGCAGCTACTTTAGCGCTGCGTCGGCTAATTGCTTAGATTAAGAAAGCTTCCGACCAATTATGGTTTCATTTTGTTTTCTTTCCGCGTTCGTGCCGAAGCGTTCCGATACCCGATAATCCTCCAATAAGGCGAACGGAGTTGTACCGTTGTTCCCCAGACTTCTGAAAGCGGATTAAACACATGGTTCGGGGAGTAGACAAATTAACACAGACGCGTGCATACAGTTATGTTATCACGATCGCTTTGAGACCTTTGTTAACGCGCACTTTTCAATTACAATTTCATATTACTGTTTCATTTTATTCAGCCAAAGAAGTTGTACATACGCTTCGACGAGTTTAATATCGTATTACACAACGATCCGCTCGTACAATTTTAAGATGTCGGTAGAAGGAGCGAAGTTTACTCGTGTCTCTAGGTAGTCGAAACTTTCTTCGCAAGTTCGAAATATATATAGTACTCAGTTAATCCTCCGGGATAAATCCACTTTTTCTCGCGAGACGGATCGTCTCCTTTGCACCGAGCCGATCTCGATGTACGTTCCAACAAAAATTTTAAATATTTGCGAGACTAAATTTACTTGTATGACGTAACTAGACGAAATATGTATACGTGTAGAAAAATTTTACTTATCTATTTCATAATTCATAGATTGCTAGTTTAGTTGTTGAGAAAAAAATCATTACTATTGCATACGTATACGTATTAACACTCAGAAAAATATTACTACTCTTTGATTGGATCGAGAATAAAATGGGAACGGCTGGGAGAAGCCTGGAAGAAATGAAATTTATCTCGTCGCGTAAACGTTCGTTCGGTGTCGAACGCAGATTTAGACTTTTGATAAATCGTAGACAATTTTCTTCGCGCTCTCGTGTCTTCGATCAGGCAGACTCGATTTCTCTGTTCCTTCGTTATCGGAACGCATCGTAATAATGCATGATTCTATGAATTTGCGAAAAATACAGATGGAAGTCAAGTTACTCTTGCGGAAATTATTTCCAAACGATTACGTCCATTTCTCCGGGAAAATTCTTTCGTTGAAACGAACTTTTATAATCACCTTTTTCATTTCGAACGCTTTGCTCGGACGAACAAAAGAAAATACTACGCAAAAAGAGAAATTTGTGCTTTGAAAATGGAAGGAATGCCATAAGTAGGAGTATCGGGAAAGTTGAAGCACCGCTTTACGTCCAGATTACTTTTTTCCTCTGAACTCGTTTTCGTAAACGCTTCGGCTTTGTTCCTGCACTATTCCACAGATCGAATCGAATCCCGTTTTCAAAATCGCTTTCTTACTCTTTCGGTCATACGTTTTTAATCACGCCCATCGTCCGCTGCAGATTCCATTAAAAAACTGATGGGCTCTTCCCTCTGACTTTTTCGTCGATCCAATTAAGAGGAGCGCGGCGTTTCGGCTTTGAGTACTCAAGATCTTGGAACTAAAAAGTTTAAATCTCGGATACCAGTGAACTTTCAGATCTCCTCGTCTGAAACGTCTTGAAAGGCGGAATTTCAGATTGGACGCTCGAATTACGTTTCGTAGAAAGCGATTATTCGTATCGTGACAAGCGATTATTCGTAATTTTTCTAAAATTCATTCAATTTTAATTTTCCATACGTATTTCAGATTTCATTTGTACGTCCCGCAGTATCGATCTATAAAGATTTAAGTTACAATACGCCTAACGTCTGCGAGAATTGCAGTCTACTAATTAAAAATTGTTGCGATCGAATACCTCGTTTAAATGAATATAGAAAAATACGGATTGACGAGAAACTTTGTGATGTTGGTATCCTTCGGCACGAGCAGCTCCTACCTCGGGAGTTTTCTTACCCTACATCGTGATTTTCAGTCACGTCGCGAATACGCAATGAGTCGATTCCTGTAAATAATAGCTTCACGGTGCAAAGTTGTTCGGTTCCAGCGACGTCAATCGAAATTAAGTTTTCCGATAAGACGTTTCTGGAATGTTAACGCTCTCGATACTTTACTCACGCGTTTCGCCATTCCGCGTGCGAGACAGCTGCGTCGTACACGTGAAATATATTCGACGCAACGAGAGAACGATAAAGCCGATAACAATGCATTGGAGCGATATCAGCAGTGCAGTTTTTAGTGGCCGGTGTTCGATCCGAGGTAACACTCGAGACGAACGAACAGAGCTCATCCTTCGGAATGGATTACCAGAGACGGAGGATCTCGCGTGAACGGGTCGTAGTAATTAACGGAGGATCAATATTGTATCTTACTTTGGAACGTCATTCGATTCTGACGAACTAAAGGTAGGAATCTCCGGGTATAATTATTTCTCGCGCAGACGATCGTACATTGTGTGGATCCGAAACAGAAAAAAACAATCGTCTCTGGTAAATTGCTCGAAACCTTTGTAGAAATTCTATTAACGAGCAGAACTTCCGAACCTTTGATCATTAAAACCGTCAGAATTAAACCGATTCCCTACTTCGTTTGCCACTTCGCGATTAAAGTGAATTTAATTACGTATCGTTGCGAATCCCCGAACTTTCGATCGTCTGCTTTGGTCCGCGAAACGCGAGTTCGGTTAACCCTGTATGGCTGCAGGGGGAAACAGGGCCGCGTGAACGCGGTGATAAAGTTAACTTTGATCAACGTTGCGATAAAATTGTGAATAATGTTGGAAAATGCCAGTAATAATTTACCGTCGCCGTCGTCCACTAATGAGTTCAAAGTTTAAAAGAAGTCTCCCGCGGTCCTTACTAATATTTTTAAATTCTGACTCGTTAACTCGATTAAAAACGATTTTCCCCGTTAAACCTTCTGTTCCGCGTATAAACAGTTTTACGTTGGGGCTACATCAATTCTATTCCTGGCCAATCGTCCGTGCAAATTGTTTCCGCGACGATTCAATTTCCCCGAGGAACGAAATCCTTCTTGTTCCCTTTTTCGATATAATTAAATCACGCATGGCTGTGCACGTTCCCGTGTCGCCGCGGTGCGAATAAGCTTTCGGTAAAACATAATCTGAATTTAACAAAGCCTCTTTTCGATTTAAAGTCCACCTGAAAGTCGAGGCGTAATTCGAGATTCTATACAAATTCACGTACGGACGTTTTATTCTATGGGAACTCGTGCACACCGGAATTGAAATTGCACATTAAAGTTGTACGACGTCCGCGAATATTTTACGTCCAACTTTATTTCCATAGACGGTGTTTCGGGGTGTAGTAGAAATTGGACCGTTTCGTAAGAAAAATTTGCATTATTTAGGTACGTGGGCACGCGCTGGCCAGGACTACGCGGATTATTTCCTCTACATATAAGTACGACGTAGTTACACCCACGTTGTTCACACCCACAAAACGGCTAAAGGGTGTCAGCGATACACCTGGGAAATAAAATCCCTTCCGTTTCAAAATATTGTCGCCAGTTTATGAACGTCGAAAATGATGACGGGAAACATAAATTTTTGTAAGTTTGTTCATACTATTCTACGGACAGGGCAGATTTACTTGAATTAGAATCGCTCATGCACGATCGCCATAGCAACTGAATAGATTAATTCCCGATATATGCGCGGTGGACGACGTAGATCGCGATGGTGTCAGTCTGAGACGTGCTTCCGAAACGTCGGATCGTGCATTTCGGAGAGAGCTCCTTCCGTTCAGCCGCGAAAATAGACGACGGCGTTACACGCTGATTTTCACGATCGTCAGACGTCTCCCCGATCCGTCGAAAGATTAAATCTTCGCGCGGCGATTGAAAAAATGAACGACCGAGAATAGCTCATACGACGAGCAGATTATCTCGAGGTCGCATAATTGGACCAGAATTGCGGAAAATGTTATAGAAATAGCAAAATATGTTGATCATAATTTTGCCTTCCCGTCGCGAGTAATATTTCATTTGTTTCACATGTTTCGGTATACCGCGCGTGCTTTATCGTTGAACAGCGCGTTGCGTACGTTTTATTTTCACGACTGTATTATATCGCGGCAGAAATGAGAAAGCTTGATAAACGTGCTATACGAGGAAAGCAGGTTCATCGAATTACGGAAGCGTTTAATTTGAGCGAAAGCATTTTATGATTTCCCGTTCCGCTCGACCCGAAACGCTTACCAGGGTAGGTGAAAAAAAAAAAACGGTGTAACGACGATGTTAGATCGTAAAACCCATTAAAAAGGAAATACGAAACTTTTCTTTGTTCTCGAGTTCATCCCTGTCATAAATTCCCGTTGTTATTTTTCTTCGCCTCTATTCCGGCCTGTCTAATGAAACGAGTGGGACGGCGATGCCTTTGTATTCTTTTCCATTATTCTTCTTATTTCCTTCGTTAGGCGGAAACAGAGTTTGCGTAACAAGTCAAAAACGTTGCGAACGTTTCTCGACCGTGTCTACGGTTCTCTCTCTCGCGATCTCGTTAAACGGGCCGACGCGTTCAGAAAAGCCTCGTAAACGTGATCGTAACTTAACGGATGCGGTAGAACGCGTATGTCAACGATCGTATTAAACCTTTTCTCACTGTTTTCTGCCTCCTGCGACTCGGCTGTAGTCGACGTCGATCGTTAAAATTTCACCTCTAGGAACGAATGATATTTCGTACCTTACGCATTTATTTATTTTTTTACGTTACAAGGTTATTAAAGTGGTAAAATACGAGATGCAACGACGCTCGACACGTACGAGGTCAGAGTGTTTCGAGTGGAACGAATACCCGAGAGTCGGTGATCAAATTTAATGACAATTAATTCGATGTGTATACATATAGGACGATCTGATATCTCTCTCTCTCTCTCTCTCTCTCGTACGCTATTTTGCTCTGTTCGTTCGAAACCCTGCTCGCGTTAAACATTCTTATCTCGGTAATCTTGATATGAATTTTCATCGCGTATAATCCTTTGAGTAAACAGCCGTTTCGCATTCGAGTCTGGACCGCGGGCAACGCGAAACCAACGGGGTTGTCGCGTACTTTACATGCAATTTTCTTGAAAGGTCGCCTAGCTTCCGCACTGATAACGCCTACGGATCTCCGACGAGAAAAATAGGAGGGAAATCGCGACGAGCGCGGACTAAATCGATCTAGACCTCGGAACTTCTCTCCGATCTAATGAAGCGAACCTTTTTCAGACGCAGGACACGGCGAACGGGGAGGAGGCGAGGCTGGTTCGCGGCGACAACTCGTAGGAGCGAAACAGACCGAAAAGGAGAGAATGGTTTCGTCGGCGATCTTCGGGGCGGCCGCCGGTACCGGGCTGGCGCTCGTCGTCGCGATGACGATACTGGTCTACCGGTATTACGCCGGGAATCGAAAGGCGAAATACTGGAGTAACTTGGATCGGTGGCCGGACCCGGCGTCCACGAAAAAGCCGGACGATCCTCCGCAGCAGTCTCGCGGCAACCTGTCACCGTCGCAAGTGCTCAACTGCTGGCGGAAGCAGCAGAAAACTTACTACGCCGTGCAGATCGGGGCAAGTACCAAAAACGTTTCTTTTATCTGTTTCTTCGTCGCGAATTCGTTAGTCGGGCAAAATTAGAATTTCATAGCGCGATACGAATTTAATGAACACGCAATCGAATAATACGAATCAACACGAATAACGAACTCGAATTTTAATCGAGAATTATTATTCGAAAACATCTTTCGCGTGCAGACAAATTCGAAATTTATTAAAAAACACTGTTTGTAATAGTTAGCTCGTAAGATTATGAAGAAGTTGCCGCGTTTCGTATAACTAAAATTATAAACGTTCTCGCGTTTTAGATATTAAATCTGAATACTTGTTAATATTAATTGATGAAAGAGATCGGTTCGTTCTCATTCTGTAATTATCTATCGCGTGTAATTTGAATTCACACCGCGCGCAGACTACGTTGACATATACAAGAGTAAATGTTGGCTCTACGCGAGCTGGACGTAATCCGGTGTATTCTTGCGCTACGCGAAACTATCTGCCCTTATCTATCTCTTATCGTTATAATTACAGAAAATATTCGATAATATTATACTCTCGATTTAATATTTTTTGGGGAAATAAATTTTCGGCAAGATCACGTATCGTAATCATTTTTTAATAGCATTTATAAATTCAGCTTATACGTAATTTCTACGCTTGTGCATGCCATTCTCAGACTGCGCAAATAGATCCATCTTATTATACGATTCCGTTACTTTTTTGCTGGTTCGCGTTGCGAAATAAAATGCGACATCGTTAATCATATTCGTGCAAAACGAAATTTTAAAAGAAATCCCGCTGTCGTGCATCTATAAGTTTTTCACTCTTTTTATGCCGTGAATTATGCTATTTTAATTACCAGACGAGTTAGAGTACCGTCGTACGATCGATCGATCGATCGCGAACTTTAACGACACCCAAGCCTGCTCACCTTTAATTCGCTTAGGTTACT
>SMSR01009624.1:0-38588 GCA_019453355.1 Ceratina japonica
GAGACAGAGGACAGAGACGAAATTTTCTTCATTTCTATTTGTCTGAGAATATGTCGAATGCAAAGTAGCGACCGTGATCGATCTGCCGCTTTCCCAACACACCGGCGGGGCAAGAATGGATGGGCGCATTCCTATTTCCCGTGTTCGACTCATTTCCACGGACGCAACAGCGAGCGGCGCGGGAGGAAACAAGGAGACCGGCTTTTCGTCGAGCTCCTGGCTCGCTGCCAAACAGGGGNTAAAAACTTTAGAAGTTCTACTTTCTTCTCAGTTTGGAAATATGTAATGTCGACTCTTACTCTGATTTCCTGAGAAGTAGTCAATCATTCAATTTGATGAAGAAGAGTTATAAATTCTGAAAGTAGTATATAAAAAAGCCTCTCCTATAACAATTTTTATTGTCGAACCTCAAACGCTTAACAAAGTTGAACGACTTGTAATTTCTTTGTTTTTAACGATTTAGTCATAACAAATTTCGACTCTTACTAAAATCTTCTATAAAATAGTCGATCATGGGATTATCATCTAAAGAAATAAATTCTGAAACGACCAGTAACTAATAAAACTTCCCCTATTACAATTTTTATTGCCACAACTTGTATACTTAATAATTTCAAAGAATCATAAACACTTTAGACTCTTACTATAATTTCCTGGAAAATAGTCAATCATTTGATTTAACGATTACAAAGAGTTATAAATTCTGAGAGTAAGTACTACATAAAAAAGTCTTTGCTGTAACAATTTTTATTGTAATACTTGAGGTACTTAACAATGTTGAAACGATTTCTAATTTCCTTGTTCTTAATGATTTAATCGTAACCAATTCTGATTCTTACCCCCTGAGAAATAGCCAATCATTCGATTTTTTTTATCATCAAAGCAGTTTTACTCTCCATAAAGTAGATATTCTGCATAACAGTTTATAACAAAATTACAATAGTTAAATTACAAAAGTTAAAATTATATCTTCTGGATTTTACTTTTACTCGGGGGTTTTATAAAGCTTTATAAATTTTCTTTTTATAAATTTTCTTCCCTCATCATGTAATGTACTTTTGTATAAACCCACAAAAGCAAAATGTAATCTGTTACACGATTATTTCAAAGCTTGTAATCATTCGATTTAATTATTACAAAGATGTATAAAAATTCCGAGAATTCTACGTACATAATAAAACCCTCTATAAAACAACGTTCATTATCGCACCTGGCGTACTTATCAATTTCAAACGACTTGATTTCCTTGTTTTTTAGCGATTCAATCGTGACCAATTCCGACTCTCCCCGCGATCTCCTACGGGACAGTCAATCACGCGACTTGATTATCGCGGAAAGAAATAAATCGCGGCCGGTACACAATAAAACCTCGCCCTCGATCAATTCCCGTGTTATTACTCTCTGCACCGTAGAAATCGTCACGGCAAAGGAGCTTTACGGTCGGCTCGTGTCTGGCTCCAATTAATCGCAACAACGAGACCTTTAACCAACTCCCGTCGCCGCCGGTTTGCATCGTTCCTTCAACGAAACGTCCGACGCGGTCGTCTCCCATCAAATTCCCCGCCAGCCCCCGTCGTGGGCCCCGTCGAATCGAAATAAAATTTCCGCGGTTCGTTGCTCGAATTTTCAACCGTCGCGAGGTATCGATCCAGCGCGCAAGCACCGGCGAATATCGCGATTATTCCAATATGACTGCGCACGGCTAAATTGTACCGTTTCCGAACGAGATAGGCGGAGTTGAAACGATCTCGAACCTCTTCCATAATCCGAGAACTCGATTCAATTGCTAAACCGAGAGAACCAATAAATTCGCAGATAACCGTTCGAACGTCTGAGCCCCGGTTAAGGAATTTCACTTTCGCGAAGAAAACCTTCGGTTCACTCCTCGCTCGGACCGGCTTTGTACGCGATAAACGAGCGTCTGACTAATCGCGGTCAATACTACTGGAGACAAGCAAAAACACTAGTCTTCTACTGAACAAAGCGATGGGGCTAACTAAATACACTTTCATATGTCATATGCGATGAAACGCTTCACGTTTTTATGGATAACTTTGCCAAGGGTGGTCCGTGACGTCTGCTAACGTCGTCGAGATGAAAAAGCGCAAGATGGTGTTATATAGATAGCCCATTATTGCAGGTAAGTATATTTACCTTGTTATCAGTGCGGTGGCCAGAAAATCAATTAACTAGGTAATTAGGATGACGCGTGAGCCACGTCTATATTACAACCACTTAAACCAGGAATTTCATGGGAAGGTGTAAATTCGTTCTCCCATCGGGTTAATACCATACACAGAGATAACGTACCATCGAATAGTCGCTCTATCTCACTATCCACGGCCACTATTTTATACTTTGCACCTGGGCTGATAACACTGGCTGCCCGCGATAACGATCTTATTACTCTCGCACAAATCCGTGATTATCGCGAGTTTATGAGTCTGCCCGGGCCCGATTAAAACGAATTCATTTGAACTCCACCCAGGCCGAGTAGATTACGTCGCCGATCTTCAACAAACATCCACCGATATTTAGTTTATTTCAATCAACGAATGACCGTCTTCTGCGTTGGCGAAACCGGGCGAACGTACACGTCGCGTGTTTCCTCGAAAACTGACTACTTCACGAATAATCCATTTTCGACGAGAGCTCGAAGCCGAACTTCCGTCTCCCCTAAATCGTCAAATATTCACCGCGATTTTATCGTCGCCGTTGTAACCGCGACGGTGCGTGTCTACAGTCGTCGGAATTTTTCGCACCAGGAAACCATCGAGCTTGGGATCGTCGTAAACCAACCCGTCGGCGAGGGAGTGAGGGCGTACGATTTCAAGGACTCCATTAGCCCGTCTGAAATACGAATCCCGCTGATATCGGGGAGGGCAATAAAATCGACGTTTAGCAGATTATCGCAGAGGCGCGGCCGAAAAAACCGGGGATTAACGGGGGTGGACGAGCCCTTCTCTCGAGCTTCGAACTTTACAGCGGAGAACTCTTCAGTTAAATTCAATTGCAAAGATACCTTTCACTGTAAAATCTGGGAAATGACTATATACTCTTTGAATGAACAACATTTAAGAAGTTGTCGAAAGAGAAAAATGAATGGCAGCCCGGGGAAGCTAAAAGACGATAATATCGTGAGTCAGCGTGAAGCTTCGGCGAAATCGACTCGAGAACCATCATAAATATTGGCTCCCTTGGAATGAATGCATCAAAGGGACGTCAAGAATGCTTATAAATGAAATGTAAATACGTTCATAAGTGAATGCAAATATCTGCACTCGACTGGAGAACCGTTCAATATTATCTAATCGAGAATCGCGTTTATAATCGTAATTAAAATCGTTACTGCAACGAACCCGGCGAAGTAGCAATATAAACGACAGGGGAAAAATCAACAAGCAATTCGACGAGAATCCCGATTAGTTTAACCAGACTGCAAAGTTAAACATGGCAGAAGTTCCACGCTTGTTGTTACAGATTAATTAATTGCACAGCTGAGAAACCGAACTGCCTTCGATTATATAAAAAATACATTAAATAATTTGGAAACTGATATTAAATTCTCGCGTCTCGCAAGATCTGCTGCTGCCTCGGATTTAACTTTCTTTGATACAATATTTTCCCGTATATTTCGAGGCGGTGAAGGCGAACTGACAAGAAAATCTTTGAGGAAGTCCGCGGCTTGATAACACGCGAAAACTTCCGACGCCGAAGCGAAGGACTTTCTGATCAATGAACATTGGATTGACGGGGATTTATATTCCCAAGGATTCTCGGGTGCAAGTGTCTCTGAGAAGAGAGGGTAAACAAGCGCACTTGTTTCCCGTGCAAGCAAATAATCCCTTCTAACTGCGCAAACATCTGTATACCAGTCGAACGGAAAGAACTCCGACCCCAGCGTTCGAATTCCGAGCTACAATTGCGAATCTTCCCCGGTTGCAAGCAATTTAATTCGCAACGAGGAACTTGAACTATAGACCGAAGTAGAACGAAGCATACGTATGTCCGGAGCTCGTCAAAGCGAATCGATTCGAAGCTTGAAACATAGAACTGTTTAATCTCCAATCCGGAAATATCAATAGAACCTATCAACAAGCTTTGCGAAATTGCAAGTCCACCGAATTCAATTCCTCCATGAAACATTTCACGCCTGCAAATTCGGATGATTTAATGAACAATTCCGGTCGAAATAATTATACATACATTTAGCCAGTATGCAAATAACGCCGCTATATATGTTCGAAGAAAAATAAATTTTCATATGACAGGACGAAGACTAATTTCTTCGGCTAGATTTCAAAGTGTACGTGTCCATCGACGGAAAGTTACCAAGTGCTTTTAATAGCTATTTACTGAGAGAAAACACGGCGTTCTCGTAATCTTCTGTTCGTAAAGGGGCTGCGACGAAGTCACCCCCTGACGGTTGCCGCGTACTATTACAGAACTTCTTTCGTACTTTTAATCGCGCGCGTGTTTTTTTTTTATTTTTGATACAGACCATCAGTGTCGTCCGCGTGACAAACAGCAGCTGTTGTGCATTTTTTCGCAGCCGCGGCTAATCGTCTTTCCCTTAGTCCCACGTAGTTCGCGTGAATCTTCGGGAAGAGATCGCGGATACGACGTTCGATGAAAAAAAAAAAAACTATGCGAAATTTACTTCTGCTCTTTTCGTTTATCGCACAATGATGGTCCCCCACGTCGTATGGGGTCGAAGTCGCGTGCCGCGGATAGGAGGCGTCTCGCGTGGCACGCGGGTGGTAAACGATGCACGCGTCGCGATGCTCGGCCACCGACTGTCAGCTGCGTCGCGAGGGAACGCCGGCGCGACGCCCGACCACCACCGAGGACGACCGAGGACGCCGAAACGGCGACCGGTGCACCGGCGTCGGCGACGATCGTCAGGGTACACTGTACTTAGGTACTCGACGAGCCCTTCCAAACGACTTTTTCGATTTCGGGGAATCGCGAAACGCAATAAGCCCGAGATTTATGCAAATGGATCGCCTCGAGAGTCAACGAACTTGACCCTCTCAGTAATAACGCGAAATGAATTTCGTAGGCGGCAATGCTTTCGAAATATTCGTAGAAGCATTCTAAAAATAATTTTAAGAGATAATAGACATTGTTGATAATAATAGTCAGAATGAATAGTAGGTGGATAAGAATAAATTTTGAATTACAATGCGGTAAATTATGATGACGCGAAGACCAGAATACTCCTAAGAAAAGCTGGTGGCTGATGAACTTTAGCGATATAAGACTCACACACTTCTATTCCAATTCGTTTGGTGTTAGCTTTAATAATGAAATTAAGTTTCGAAATATTCGTAGAAGCGTTCTAAAAATAATTTTAAAAGATAATAGACATTGTTGATAATAGTCAGAATGAATAGTACGTGGATAAGAATAAATTTTGAATTACAATGCGGTAAATTATGATGACGCGAAGACCAGAATACTCCCAAGAAAATCTGGTGGCTGATGAACTTTAGCGATATAAGACTCACACTTCTATTCCAATTCGCTTGGTGTTAGTTTTAATAATGAAATTAAGTTTCGAAATATTCGTAGAAGCGTTCTAAAAATAATTTTAAGAGATAATAAACATTGTTGATAATAATAGTCAGAATGAATAGCGGGTGGATAAGAATAAATTTTGAATTATAATGCGGTAAATTATGATGACGGAAGACCAGAATACTCCCAAAAAAATCTGGTGGCTGATGAACTTTAACGATATAAGACTCACACACTTCTATTCCAATTCGCTTGGTGTTAGCTTGAATAATGAAATTAAGTTTCGAAATATTCGTAGAAACGTTCTACAAATAATTTTAAGAGATAATAAACATTGTTGATAATAATAGTCAGAATGAATAGCGGGTGGATAAGAATAAATTTTGAATTACAATGCGGTAAATTATGATGACGGGAAGACCAGAATACTCCCAAGATAATCTGGTGGCTGATGAACTTTAGCGATATAAGACTCACACTTCTATTCCAATTCACTTGGTGTTAGCTTGAATAATGAAATTAATTTTCGAAATATTCGTAGAAGCGTTCTAAAAATAATTTTAAGAGATAATAGACATTGTTGATAATAATAGTCAGAATGAATAGTAGGTGGATAAGAATAAATTTTGAATTACAATGCGGTAAATTATGATGACGCGAAGACCAGAATACTCCCAAGAGAATCTGGTGGCTGATGAACTTTAGCGATATAAGACTCACACTTCTATTCCAATTCGCTTGGTGTTAGCTTTAATAATGAAATTAATTTTCGAAATATTTGTAGAAACGTTCTAAAAATAATTTTAAGAGCTAACAGACACTTCTAATAATAATCGTCGGATGGGGGTGAATATTTAATTACAATGGAGCAAATTATGATAACATGAGAGATCAGAATACTGATAAGAAAATCTGATGCCTGATGAACTTTAGCCATTTCTATTCCAATCTGCTTGGATTTAATAATAAAATGAATTTTTTGTAGAAGGCAATACTTCGGAAATACTCGTAATTCTAAAAATAATTCTAAGACTTAATATTTAGTCACTTCTGATAATAACTGTCATAATTTACTGTCATATTTACGGATACATATTTAATTACGATACAGCAAATTATTATGACAAAGGTNAGCGATATAAGACACACACTTCTATTCCAATTCGCTTGGTGTTAGCTTGAATAATGAAATTAAGTTTCGAAATATTCGTAGAAGCGTTCTAAAAATAATTGTAGGAGATAATAAACATTGATAATAATAGTCAGAATGAATAGTAGGTGGATAAGAATAAATTTCGAATTACAATGCGGTAAATTATGATGACGCGAAGACCAGAATACTCCCAAGAAAATCTGGTGGCTGATGAACTTTAGCGATATAAGACTCACACTTCTATTCCAATTCGCTTGGTGTTAGCTTTAATAATGAAATTAAGTTTCGAAATATTCGTAGAAGCGTTCTACAAATAATTTTAAGAGATAATAAACATAATAATAGTCAGAATGAATAGTAGGTGGATAAGAATAAATTTCGAATTACAATGCGGTAAATTATGATGACGCGAAGACCAGAATACTCCCAAGAAAATCTGGTGGCTGATGAACTTTAGCGATATAAGACTCACACTTCTATTCCAATTCGCTTGGTGTTAGCTTTAATAATGAAATTAATTTACGAAATATTCGTAGAAGCGTTCTACAAATAATTTTAAGAGATAATAGACATTGTTGATAATAGTCAGAATGAATAGTAGGGGGATAAGAATAAATTTCGAATTACAATGCGATAAATTATGATGATGCAAAGACCAGAATACTCCCAAGAGAATCTGGTGGCTGATGAACTTTAGCGATATAAGACTCACACTTCTATTCCAATTCGCTTGGTGTTAGCTTTAATAATGAAATTAATTTTCGAAATATTCGTAGAAGCGTTCTAAAAATAATTTTAAGAGATAATAGACATTGTTGATAATAGTCAGAATGAATAGTACGTGGATAAGAATAAATTTTGAATTACAATGCGGTAAATTATGATGACGCGAAGACCAGAATACTCCCAAGAAAATCTGGTGGCTGATGAACTTTAGCGATATAAGACTCACACTTCTATTCCAATTCGCTTGGTGTTAGTTTTAATAATGAAATTAAGTTTCGAAATATTCGTAGAAGCGTTCTAAAAATAATTTTAAGAGATAATAAACATTGTTGATAATAATAGTCAGAATGAATAGCGGGTGGATAAGAATAAATTTTGAATTATAATGCGGTAAATTATGATGACGGAAGACCAGAATACTCCCAAAAAAATCTGGTGGCTGATGAACTTTAACGATATAAGACTCACACACTTCTATTCCAATTCGCTTGGTGTTAGCTTGAATAATGAAATTAAGTTTCGAAATATTCGTAGAAACGTTCTACAAATAATTTTAAGAGATAATAAACATTGTTGATAATAATAGTCAGAATGAATAGCGGGTGGATAAGAATAAATTTTGAATTACAATGCGGTAAATTATGATGACGGGAAGACCAGAATACTCCCAAGATAATCTGGTGGCTGATGAACTTTAGCGATATAAGACTCACACTTCTATTCCAATTCACTTGGTGTTAGCTTGAATAATGAAATTAATTTTCGAAATATTCGTAGAAGCGTTCTAAAAATAATTTTAAGAGATAATAGACATTGTTGATAATAATAGTCAGAATGAATAGTAGGTGGATAAGAATAAATTTTGAATTACAATGCGGTAAATTATGATGACGCGAAGACCAGAATACTCCCAAGAGAATCTGGTGGCTGATGAACTTTAGCGATATAAGACTCACACTTCTATTCCAATTCGCTTGGTGTTAGCTTTAATAATGAAATTAATTTTCGAAATATTTGTAGAAACGTTCTAAAAATAATTTTAAGAGCTAACAGACACTTCTAATAATAATCGTCGGATGGGGGTGAATATTTAATTACAATGGAGCAAATTATGATAACATGAGAGATCAGAATACTGATAAGAAAATCTGATGCCTGATGAACTTTAGCCATTTCTATTCCAATCTGCTTGGATTTAATAATAAAACGAATTTTTTGTAGAAGGCAATACTTCGGAAATACTCGTAATTCTAAAAATAATTCTAAGACTTAATATTTAGTCACTTCTGATAATAACTGTCATAATTTACTGTCATATTTACGGATACATATTTAATTACGATACAGCAAATTATTATGACAAAGGTGAGAATACTGACAAGAAAATCTGATGGTTGATGAACTTAAATCAGTAATCGATGTTGCGTTTAATTTAGATAATAGGTAATTGAATAACAGGAGTATTATTTATTCGTTGCCACCCGCGAACGGAATTGTTCATTACCTCGACGTATCGAAATGTAATTATCTCTGGGCGAAACGCCACGAGAATTAAGAAGTAGATACCAGAACAGCTTATTGAATTATTGCTACATCGAAACACTCTTTATATTAACTGCTTCCGCTTCCACTGCGCTGCGTCAATATTATTTCGTAGAAATCAATCCGACAGTGTGAGACGGTGCAATTAAATTTAGAAATATAGACCGACCAAGGCTGAGGATCACATAAGATTTCTACGAAGCCGGACGTCTGCGATCGAAGAAATGACCGAGCCGTCGATGCATCTCGAGTAAACTTATCGGGAATTTCAAATGATCTTTCTTCATAAAATTGGTTCATCGAAATCGAATAAAATCGACGTAGAGTCAAGAATTCTCGATGCTATTAAGCGTGGCGACGTACGCAATGTCTAATAATTTTACGTCCTGCGTTTTTCATTTTCAGAACAAAGGAAAAAAGATGAATCTTTTTGCGCGCGTTGGCATGGCACCTTTCCCAAATGCCCGAAGCACTCGCGTAGAAATAAAAGGCATTGGCGAACGCCGCGAATCAATCGCCGCAGTTTCGAGCCGAAATACCTGGACATTCAATCAGTCGCAATGCGACAAATCATCGGACCATTAAAAAGATTTGGTACGATTAAAGGACGCGGAAAATATATACAAATTTTCTACGAAACGTCAATACTGAACGTCTGAATTCAAGAATGTCTAAATAATTAAAAAAACGAACGCTATCGTATTAATTTGTATAAAAATATTTCAATAATTAAATAGCTATATTAGTGTACTAAAACGAAAATTCTGAAAACGAAGGAAATGAAGTAACTATTGTTGAGAATTTATAACAGCGAAGCACGTGTCGTGGCGAGGTCACGTTAAGACGATTTGTAAAACGAAGCAAATTCACACGATCGTTAGACATATTTGGACGATATCACGCGTTTAATTATTCCCTGTTCGTGGTTTGCGACTATAAATGATCTAATTACACAATCGTGCTGGAAATCGTCGCGCGGGTTTGAATAACGCCACTCAAGGTGGTATCTACCCGACTGATAATCTCGAATGGACTAAATATACGAGTAACCCTACCAACTATTATATTTTTCTATTTCTTGTCTTCTAAGCCTCTAACAAAATGTTAAATGTAGTAATCTTGAATTCAAGGCAATAATTATTCACTTTGCTCTTACTCGTTGTTTAAATGAAAATAGAATGGAATGTTAATGTAAATGGAGTTTAATTTAAATTGACTTTCATTTCTAATTACATTACACGATGAAACTTGGGTTGGTATTGTTCCTAAACTCTAATTCCTTGACATTTCCATTTCACGATTATTGATTAAATGGCCAATCCCGAGAGTGGGTATTAACAATCGGTAATCATTGCCCCTTTCTTTCAATAATTCAATGTATTTGCTAATGAGTGTTACGAAGAATTGAGAAAAACAGGTGATTCAATTTCGCCGGAGTAAAAGCCAAACGAATAGAAGAGAGGATGCGAAACTTGGTTTGTTTCCAGAGAAACAGGAAACGCAACCACATCCCTCTAACCATCCAATATTACTTCAGTGAAGTTTAATCGGGCACTATTCACGAACAGATGACGATCGAATTAAATTTAATTTTTTAGACATGAGGCACGTAAATAACATAAAATCTGTTTTGATATCTCGTCTTTGGTTAAACCATTAATTTGAAGAAGACGTGAATCAATTACGCGCGGTTAAGCGGTCAAATAAATAATTGATAGTCGATTTGCACTGGGGAGTCGAAACTGGGAAATGTTCATGACGAATTCTATTTGCGGTGAAATCAATCGGACCGGAGCCTCGCAGACCATACAGACATAACTGAATTCGAGTAACGCGAAGAGTATCGAATTCCAACGCAAATTCTACATTTTTTCACGCTCCAATGTTACAAACAATTCCAAACCCATTTTCCCTCAAATTATTTATAATTCGATATTTCCATTTTCGAGTGGGTTTTGAGGGAACAATATATTTAAACCTCGTTCGCTCTGGAGGCACGAATAAAAATATCTTACCAGACATGAAAAAGAAAAGAAAAATGTAAATGTCACGACTAATATACTTGTCAGAGTTGCTGGGAAATAGGCGCGTTAAGAACGCGTTCGTATCGATCCTTCGCCCATAGGGACAGCAATTTTCCGATAATCGTATAACACTACCAATAATACCTTGCTTCCAGAAGTTCATCGCGCTTGGTTAACGCCATTCCGTCCCTTATTCCCATTCTGAGCTAGTACTTAAACTAAACTTCCACTAAGTACAATGCGAAGTTAAACATTGGGTGTGGTCAAATATTGAATGATCTTCACATATGTACAAAAAATCATATATGTACAAACATATTTTGTACAATTAATTGTTATTTGTTGCACCGAGGAGAGATTACTCTCTCCTCGGCGTTTGTAGAAATAATATTTAAACAGAAATTTCAATAATTTCAATAAACAGCAATAAGTACGATAAAATGCTCTTCACAGATATCATCTATAAAAACATTTTGTATATCCAATTGTTATATCTTTAAACAATACTTTTCCTGCTAAATATTTTTTCTTACGTCATCTATTTCTCTCTCTTATTTACATTAGATTTAAAGAATATATTTGAAATTCTACACATGAATTATCTTTAGCTTACCTGTTGTATTATCTGGCAAAGATTCTTGGACGACCCAGCTTTTATATTTCTCCTGTCCCGCCATTCTCCTCCTCTTCGATGATAGATGAACAATCAACGAAACAACACACGATCTGAAACAAAATAAAAATAAGAAATTAATGAATGTCATTGAATTATTAAACGAATAACTTTGTTTCGTGCAATATCAATCGAGAAATAGTTGAATTATTAATGAAAGATTCAAATCTACTATGCGAGCAACCACTACTGAATACAAAATTCAGAAGTAAACTCATAATTTAATGCTTTGCTGTGTTTCCTACGTCATGTAACTAACCTGGGCGGTTAAGCCAAGTAGTAGAAGTCTTATTTGTCATTCACTTTATTAAATACGTTAAATTATTAAAATAATATTCAAAAATTAGCACAAAACGTAATAATTGTTGGCACAGACGTTCGAAGAATTTCACCTACGCTAACCGAAGCTGGCTACAAGAGAGGCAGAATCATCTGTTGAGAAACGACGCAACTAAGAACTCATTCATCGGCCGCAAGTGCCATCTACAGCATTTAAAGGATGAAAAAGATATTTAACCATATATTCGAAATTCGTTATTAATTTCTATTGATACTGAAATGAAAAGGAATTTTCTGAAATGCTAATCTTATAAATTGGTCAAAAAACGCTCGGAAAACAACGGGTTTACAATTTATGCTTGCAGGAAAATATCGACTCGAATGACGAACTGTGTCTTGTCCAAGTAGGATGACTAAGCAGATTTTTTCTAAAAGCGAGAAAGCTCGAGGAGAATTGAAATTTGGCTGGTTTTACGACGCCGGGACTTGAGAAATTCTGTTGGGAATCTGTAAATGGAAAGAAGGCAATCCATAAAAATGGTAAGTTCGTTAGATCGGAACGTCCACTGAATCCATCTTTCGTTATCTATTTGTTGTTTATCAGTGCATTGTTTTATTCGGAAAGTTCGAACATTCTTAGAAACAAGTCTTTTAATTAGTTTGAAGATTAACCATTCTCTGAACTATGAAACAATCGACGTTTTTGGTACTCAGGATCCACTGTCACCTGGCCCCTGTTTGGATATCAGCGACGATGAACTAGTCACCATATCAGTCAGAGATTTAAACAGGCAATTGAAACTACGTGGCTTGTCCAGAGAGGAAATAATACGTATGAAACAGAGGAGGCGTACATTGAAAAATAGAGGGTATGCAGCTAGCTGCCGCATAAAGAGAATCGAGCAAAAGGACGAACTAGAGTCTGAGAAGACTCAGGAGTACCGTGACATGGAAGCTATGCAGGAAGACAATAATCGTATGAGGGAAGAAATAGAATCCTGGCACTCAAAATATCAGGCTCTAAAGAAATTTGCAGCAGAGAAAAAAATACATCTTCCACCAGAACTAGAAACGATTTAACGCTGTAGAATTCTGCTTTCAACAGGAATGAAATTAATAACAAGTACAATAAACTAGTTTTCATCCTAAAGTATTGACGATAAGACATGGAATATTCTAAACAAAAGAAATTCTGCATACTCTTACATTCCTTCGTTCAATCTCATGACATTTATTATTTTTCTTTTCAAAGAGTATATTCATGGTCAGGAATTTTTGACAAGTCGAAATAAAAGTCACACTTTCGAAAAATATATGGAAAATATATTTCTGTGTATAAGGTCATGTAATTTTTTCTTCGCAATGTAATAAAAATATCAATCTGCTAACAACGTGCACATTAATTGAATTTCCCAGTAGTCTGTATTTTTGTTTACGTATTATATGCCCTGGGAACATAAACTCTTCCGGGAAACACATTAATCTGCTGACTTCCCTCGGCGTAAAGTATCTCAACTGTAATTTTTCCAGGACCTTCGGGACTTCGATAGACTGTTTATCATATTTGCTTGCCTCCAAAAATGTTTCTTTAACTATTTCTTCGGAACACGGAGAATATACAGAACCAGCTCCTTCCACATAATGACCATAGGCTTTCGTGAAACAACAAGAACCATCGCTTTCAGACGTTCTTATATCTAACAACCAAGCTCTCTTCTGTAATACCTTTTTAGGTATTAAATACTCTGTGTTACTTTCAACATTTTGTAGAATATTCTCTAATATGTAACAACTCTTATTTGCGTTATGTCTATGAGCACAATCCTTCTCTGCCAACACGTTATGTTTACTTTTCGGCAAAGCCTTGAAGACAACATCTGGCAAATTAAATGCACACTGATCGAAACAGAATTTCAGATCCTTACTTTTGGCCAATAGATAATATCTGTATCTGGAATTCGGGATTCCAAACTGGCAGGGGCTTAAAATTACTTCCCGGTAATTAAAGCCGCAATTACTAATACATTTCAATACTGCATTTCTCATCTCAGACTTCTCGAACCCCTTTACATTTTCAAGCAATATATACTTTAGTCCTTTGATTTGTGGAATCAAGGAGAGAACATGAAACAATGATGAGGATCGATTATCTAATATGTCTTTCTGAAGTCCTACTCTCGTATAAGGTTGACAAGGAGGACTCATTAACACAGTGTCTATACGTAGATCATTTATCTCTGATGCAGACAGTGACTGTATATTACGATTCATAAGAAATACATTTGGAAAATTGTGTTTGTACACACTGTTTGCATTAGTATTTATATCGATTGCAGCAACAACATCGCCCTTAATCCCACTCTCTGGAAACAGAAAAATGTATCTAAGAAATTTGTCTCCTGCTGTTTACTCAAAAATACGTAATGCTTTCGAGTCGACATGAAGGAAGTGTCAAGTTAACCAATGATTGGCAATAAAGTATTTCACCTTGAAGAGCGTAATGCATTCCACCAATACCACTATATAATTCTAGCACTCTCATCATTAATGATCCATAGATGATTTCTCTCGCTATAAACGTCTAAACACGTATTTATCTCGTTCACTGTTTAACAATCAAATATTGCGAAACTACGTTCACGCTTTCTCCGTTTAGTCGCAGTTCCTGGCCCTTCACGTTTACGTAATTCAACAATTTGTTACAAAAAGTATTATNCTGGCAAATTAAATGCACACTGATCGAAACAGAATTTCAGATCCTTACTTTTGGCCAATAGATAATATCTGTATCTGGAATTCGGGATTCCAAACTGGCAGGGGCTTAAAATTACTTCCCGGTAATTAAAGCCGCAATTACTAATACATTTCAATACTGCATTTCTCATCTCAGACTTCTCGAACCCCTTTACATTTTCAAGCAATATATACTTTAGTCCTTTGATTTGTGGAATCAAGGAGAGAACATGAAACAATGATGAGGATCGATTATCTAATATGTCTTTCTGAAGTCCTACTCTCGTATAAGGTTGACAAGGAGGACTCATTAACACAGTGTCTATACGTAGATCATTTATCTCTGATGCAGACAGTGACTGTATATTACGATTCATAAGAAATACATTTGGAAAATTGTGTTTGTACACACTGTTTGCATTAGTATTTATATCGATTGCAGCAACAACATCGCCCTTAATCCCACTCTCTGGAAACAGAAAAATGTATCTAAGAAATTTGTCTCCTTGCTGTTTACTCAAAAATACGTAATGCTTTCGAGTCGACATGAAGGAAGTGTCAAGTTAACCAATGATTGGCAATAAAGTATTTCACCTTGAAGAGCGTAATGCATTCCACCAATACCACTATATAATTCTAGCACTCTCATCATTAATGATCCATAGATGATTTCTCTCGCTATAAACGTCTAAACACGTATTTATCTCGTTCACTGTTTAACAATCAAATATTGCGAAACTACGTTCACGCTTTCTCCGTTTAGTCGCAGTTCCTGGCCCTTCACGTTTACGTAATTCAACAATTTGTTACAAAAAGTATTATCCCGACACGTAGCACGTCTTTTGAACGTGTTTAAAAATGGTAAATAATAACAAGAAACGAGACTAAATGCTAACCTAACGTGTGGTTCCATAGTCCGCTGGGTAATGGAGGGTAGTAGACTTCGTTTTGCGTCGTGTAAAATTTTGCGTTCGTGATATAAACGGTATTTCCAAGTGTGACGCGAACAGGAAAATATATTAGAAGATGTAATTAAATTCGTCAGTAACAATACATTAATTAAAGTGATCAAAAGGGGCGGGGATTTGAGAAAATGAATACTGAGAAAAGAAATGTAACCTGAAGACTGTACAAAATTCCTTCACGATTTTGACAATCGTTCTAGTGTTTTTTAAATCTTCGTCGATTAATTAACAAAGACACTTTGCATGGTTTTAATAACGTGAACAGACAGGTATGTCCCTTTGACGAAAAGTGGAAAGAAAAGTGCAATAAGGGAAAGGATGAATCAAACACAAGGCACCACCCAAATACGACTGTACTACTAAAAAGATGTTTCGAAGTCGAAGCTGGTTCGGTGGAGGGCTTTGGAAGCCCAAAAACCCTCATTCCTTAGAGCATCTCAAGTACGTATATAACCACCTATGACCACTTTCTCCTACCCCTTCTATGTGTATTTTTCATCATTCCTGTCTACAGGTATTTATATCATATCCTGTCAAAGAATCAAACTGTTTCTGAGAATAATAGAGGTCTACTGGTAGAGACTCTTCGTTCTATAGCTGAAATTTTAATATGGGGTGACCAAAATGACAGCAGTGTGTTTGAGTAAGCTCACCAAGAGTTAAACTAGTATAAATTATCCAATTAACGTGTATAATAACTGTACATATTGTATTCACTAGTTTCTTCTTGGAGAAGAACATGCTTTCATTCTTTCTACGTATAATGAAACAAAAATGTGGAAGCTATGTATGTGTTCAATTACTGCAAACATTGAACATACTATTCGAGAATATACGTAATGAAACATCTTTATGTAAGTTGATCGAGAGACTGTTTGAGATTTTGATTAATTGTATTCAACATAATGAGAGTACTTTCTTTTTTCTAGATTACCTACTTAGTAACAATCACGTGAACAGTATAATAGTGCACAAATTTGACTTTAGCGACGAGGAGGTGATGGCATACTATATTAGTTTCTTAAAGACATTAAGCTTGAAGTTAAATGCACATACCATTCATTTCTTTTATAACGAGGTAAACGAGGTACACGTGATAATCTTCTGTGTCTATATGTTCACATTTGACATAATCTCATGCTCATTAATTTTTTTAATTGTAGCTGTCTAATATGTATATGTATGTATGATTTCTTGATTTTGATATCTTTTAATTGAACTACGTTTTTAGTCTTTTTTCTTTTGTTTCTGCTTTTTACTGTGATCATCCTTTCCATTCGATTGTCATNATAGGCTTTCGTGAAACAACAAGAACCATCGCTTTCAGACGTTCTTATATCTAACAACCAAGCTCTCTTCTGTAATAACTTTTTAGGTATTAAATACTCTGTGTTACTTTCAACATTTTGTAGAATATTCTCTAATATGTAACAACTCTTATTTGCGTTACGTCTATGGGCACAATCCTTGTCTGCCAACACGTTATGTTTACTTTTCGGCAAAGCCTTGAAGACAACATCNTTGTTCACATTTGACATAATCTCATGCTCATTAATTTTCTTAATAGTAGCTGTCTAATATGTATGTATGATTTCTTGATTTTGATATCTTTTAATTGAACTACGTTTTTAGTCTTATCTCTTTTGTTTCTGCTTTTTACTGTGATCATCCTTTCCATTCGATTGTCATTGTCATTCATTAAATTCTGCACCAAGCACTCGAAAAAAGGGGTATGTTTTAATTTGATTCCTTTTCTTTATCAGCACACCAATGATTTTCCATTGTATACAGAGGCAATTAAATTTTTTAATCACTCTGAAGGAATGGTTCGTATAGCAGTGAGAACGTTGACTTTGAACGTGTATCGGGTAGAAGACGCCTCTATGTTAGCGTTTATACGAGATCGCACTGCTGCACCCTATTTCAGCAATCTTGTATGGTTTATTGGTAATCACATTATAGAGCTTGACACTTGCGTTAGAAATGATGCTGAGTAAGTCATTTTCAAACTACCGTTTAAATAATTCTATTAAGTAATTATGCATCTTTATAATATACGTGTGTTTCAGCCATCAGAGTCAAAATAGATTATCAGATTTAGTCGCAGAGCATCTGGATCATTTACATTATTTAAATGACATCCTGTGTTTAAATATACCAGACTTAAACAAAGTTCTATCAGAACATCTGCTTCACAAACTGTTAGTTCCACTGTACGTTTATTCACTCATGAGACATAAAAATCTTCTGTGCCAAAATCAGGTATATAATTTAATTGATAATTGGTAGGATCGTTTAATGTGATGTCAATTTATATTCCTGGCTTCGCAGGAAGAACGGAAGCATGTGAGCATCGTTGTAGCCCTGTTCTTACTTTCACAAGTATTTTTAATAGTCTCCCATGGTCCCCTTGTACATACGTTGGCGGCAGTAATGCTGCTCTCGGATTTGGAAACAATACACACAGGGGCGAGCAAACTGCTTGAAATGTATGGTGATATTTCGTCAGACAAACCGATCGCCTTCTCGCCACCGAAAGAGAGCTTAGAAAAGTCTCTTGAAAATTTGAGCGAATCGTTGACGATGTCGGACGAGCTTTGCGAAGAAGAAGGCAGTTCGGTAGAACGAAAAAACAGCAATGAGAATGGGGGTGATGAATTAGAAACTAATCCTAGCACCTCGTTTGATACCGCTTTGACGGATATGTCGGAAATTATGAATCCAGAGCAACTAGACTTGAGCATTCCAGCTGAGGATTTAGAAGAAATGAAGCACCTAAACATTACCGACGAAGAGAAAGAACAGAGATTGGCGTTGGAAAGTCCTTTGACACCGCAAACCCAAAAAAATATGAACGAATCGTTGTCCAATAAACCATTCCTAGAAACTATATTAAATTCTTTGTTTTGTACGGAAAACGATTATGCAGCGTTATTTGCACTGTGTTTACTGTACGCTTTAGCTAATAATCAGGTAGACTTTTTCTCAATTTAATGACGCCTAATCAAATTGCACGTTTATTTCAATGAAATATTTTTTCAGGGCATTGACCGTAAAACTTTGGACCCAATTTTATGCAATTCACGAAACGCGACGACAAGTTTATATAACGAAATCTTAATAGAAAGACTAATTCATATTATAACGTTAAGTTGTCAAACAAGTGAGTTCCTCTCCAGAAATACCTTAATTTTCCGTTGTCCACGAATTTATGAGATATTTTTCGATAGATGCTAAAGTAAGACTCATCACATTGGAATTGGCAATTAAATTGCTAATACAATTAGTAATGTCCGATGGACAAAACCTGTTAAAAGACTCGCATTTGGCAGCGATTGAAGCAGCCAAAGAGCAGAGCACGTCGTTATTGAAAAACTTTTATAAGGTTTGTCATTACGACTCCCCTGTAAGACTCGAGAATTATTAGTAAAAGAAAGTAATACTTTTATCCAATTTGCAGAGCGAAGATATATTCCTAGACATGTTCGAGGACGAATATAGCGAGATCCAGAAACGACCTTTAAACGTAGAGTGGTTAATGATGGATAGCAACATCTTGTTACCGCCAACGGGAACACCAATGACGGGAATCGAATTCACAAAGCGACTACCGTGTGGCGAAGTAAGTGAATCGAAGATGTATTTCTTTTTTTTTAATCTTAGAACGTGAAACCTTTAAATTTACTAATAGAGAATGAAATTAATGGTTGCACAGGTCGAAAGGGCACGACGTGCTATAAGAGTATTTTTTTTAATAAGAGACCTGTCCCTGACTCTTAGCGTGGAGCCGGAAACACAATTGCCATTAACAAATCCGGCAAACTGTATTCAAGTCGGCAACGTTCTTGACTTAAGTAAAACTCATTTTACTCTGTTAACTGTTAAATCGACATTCAACAAAATATAAAAAAAAATTAATTAATTCCTATTTTATAGATAATAGCGATTTGATCGCGTGCACGGTTGTGTGGAAAGACGGGCAAAAGATCCGCCGTTTTCTAGTTATCGATCTATTTCAATTAATCCTCGTCGAACCTGATACTAGTAAATTGGGCTGGGGAGTGGCAAAATTGGTAGGCTTTCTACAGGACATCGATGTAGCGGGTGATAAAGACGACTCCAGATGCCTGCACTTAACGATTTACAAGCCTCTAAGTAGCAGCACTGGAAATCGTGTTCCATTGCTATCAACGAAGTTCATTTTCGATGATCACATAAGATGTATGGCCGCTAAACAAAGGTAAGTTTGCAGATTGCAACCAATATCAATTATTCCATATTGAATTAAAAATCAACTTATTTTTAAATTACAGGCTAACAAAAGGTAGAATAAAAGCGCGACAGAAGAAAATGAATCAGATTGCAAGATTACTCGACATACCCACCAATATGCCTCACTCGTCAACCCCTCCGAACTATGCGTTACGTAGTTTCCGACACGAACGTAAGATAAATTACTAATCAATAAATAAAATTGATAAAACAATCTAACTAAACGATACTGAATGTTAACATTACAGGATTAATGGGACGTGGGCAAAGGCAGAGAGACCATCAATCGCGACCGATGTTTACAGTTAACAAAGTTCCTGGATTCGCAGCACAAATGCGTAGGGAAAGTATAACAAGAACTGCTCCGAGTCTTTCGGCAACACCCACGAAACGTAGCGACAACGTCACAAATGAAAAGAGTCATGAAAACGGTTTACGCTCTCGGGATAATTCGCCGAAGATGCCGAGACCACGGAGCGAAGAAATTCCACTGGAAGATATGCGCCTTCGAAAGGCATCTCTGACTTCCAATGGTTTAACCATACCACATATTTGTCCAGAGGAGAAGGATGATCAACTGTCTGCTTGTTCAACTAATGGCGAATCATCAACTGTGATTATAAAGCATTCGGAGGAAACGTCGTTTACCTGTCCGCAAGAAGTAAAGCCACGTAGAAAAGGTCAGGTGGAAACAGTATGATCGGGGAAATAGATTTGTACGAAAAAACAAAGTCAAATGGAATTTTTTGTAGGAATTATGGAAAGTCGAGAAAGAGATTGAAATTGTAAGTGCAATATTCAATTAGGAAGATAAATATATGATTGATGTGATAAAGAGGTTTTACTATAAGTACTTTTTAAACAATGACTTGAAAAATCACGTCCTATCACTTTCTTTTTCTTTTAATAGGGAAGACAACACTTTGAAATTAATCTTGTAAAAAAAAGAACATGTTATATATATCCAGTAAAAGGTGTAGGTAAACTGTGTTTCCTTTTGTTTCTTTAGACTATGTAACATAAATATTTTGTACATACATCGAACCTTACACGCGTATACACGTAAACTGTATGTTTTTACTATTAAAAAATGATAAACAACCTTTCACCAGATACATGTTCCACAACTATGCAACAAAGTCTTGTATTTAATTTATGTATATATTGTTGGAAATTTCTATAACACGAAAAATAAATACCAACAATGAGATAACTGTTTCTTTCTATTATATCCCCAAAACATCATTGTTTTAAGTGAACGTAGCGCAGTTCGAATTAATATTGCTGAACTGCGTACAATAGTTTAAAAAGTATATCTTTCGTTAAAACATATAAAATTTCATCACGAAATCAAAAGAACCTAAATGCCAATTTTAAATGATTACCTTAAATTCACTTCTTATTCTGAGTTAGCACACGTAATTCTTTCAATCGAAGGAAATCAGTTCAGCTGTTTCCGGTTTCGGATCTTCTTTCGATTGCTGCTGCGACTCGTTCGGCACAGCCGGCGTAGTTGTTTGTGGTTGATATTGCATCTGTTGACCCTGAGATACCGGAGCTTGTGGCATGCCTGGTATCGTCGCAATGCTAGGCGGTCCTTGAGGGCCTGGTATCGTCGAATTCGACGGTAACATTGATACAGTCGTGGTTCCCGGGGGCACTTGGATGGTGGCAGATCCCTGGGATGAAATCGGAGTGTTCGAAATGTGAGGTTGCATGGACGCTGGCGGTCCTTGAGCTCCGGGTATCGTCGATTGTTGTTGCGGACCCATCGGCATGACGACCACTTGCCCTGGAGGTCCGTGAGCTCCGGGAGGAGCCACTTGCGCAGGTGCAGGACCCATATGACCCTGAGGCATACCCATTTGGTTCGGTGGTGCCGGTTGCGTAATTTGCGGGCCACCTTGCTGCGGTGGCATATGTGACGGTGTCGGCTGGGGCTGCGTCATATGACTCGGAGAGGGACCTTGCTGCGGTGGCGGTGGTCCCATTTGATGTCCACCTGTCTGCTGAAGGTGCGGTACGGGGGTTTGAATTTGAGACATCTTCAAAAGAAATGTAAATCAAATTGATTAGTTACAAGGGATTCACAAAAATCGGAGAATCACATGTTCAGTATGTTCCTTTGTTAGAAAGCTTTAAAGAACTTGAACGTACGTGAGCAACTTTCGATTATACTAACCATTGTCTTCATTTGTCCTGGAACAGAAGGATCAGTTGGTTGTTGCTCTTGATTAGGCATCGGCCCCATTACATGAGGTGGCATGTTGTATGGTTGCATAGGATACTGCTTCATCGTTGGTTGTCCGTACATGTATCCTTGATTCGTGGGTGACATAGGATTGTAGGTAGTCCCTGGTGTCTGGTACTGAACGTGACGAACCGGCGAATTCTGCGACGGNCCCGTACATGTATCCTTGATTCGTGGGCGACATAGGATTGTAGGTAGTCCCTGGTGTCTGGTACTGAACGTGACGAACCGGCGAATTCTGCGACGGTCCCATAAATCCAGCCACAGCTTGATAACCACCTGAAATATATCTCGTGAAGTTAAACAGCATCGCGTTGAATCTCATTTGAACTTACCCATTATGTACTGTTGCTTCTGTTGCTCTTGTCTCATTTGCATTTCTCTCTCCTGTTCTTGAATCTTTTGTAAAGCAAGCTGACGTTGGTACTGTAGATATTCCTGTTTCTTCTTTCGCATAATCGCTAATTTCTGAGCCATCAGCATTTGCCTTTGCCTTTCCGCTTCCTCCGCCTGTCTCCTTAATTTTTCCTTATGTTCATCCCGCAACGCGTCCAGCGCAGCTCTAGCATCTTTAATTTGAGTCAGTTTATCTTGAAGACCCTCGTAATACACTCTACTATCATCCTGTTCTTGAATATATTTCAGTAATCTGCAAACAATATTCACTGAAAATGTTGATAACTGTCAAATATCTTCTAAAACAAACCTCGAATGCATGGCAGTAATGTTCAAAAACAAAGTTTGCACAGAACTATCATTGGCAATAGATCTGCCCCTCGACGAATTACTCTTCATTCTATTAACGAAAATCTCCACTTGGGAACGCAAAGCGGCGACGAATTCTTCCATCTGAGTGTCAACTTCTCCGTTCTGCTGCTTGGCGATGATAACTTTCTGCGGCATCGGGCTGCCAATGTTAGGAGCAGAAGGGCTTGTAACGTCCACTCTAGAACCGTGCTGCTGCTCTTCCAGCGCACTTTGCCTCAATTCCCAACGTTTACGATTTAAATACTTTGCTAGCTCGGGATCAACATCATTTTCTTCTTGCTGAAAATGATAAATATTATAGAATGTTCTTAAAGGAATAGGAGGTATTTGGAAACTAACAGGTGACGGTGGCGGCGAAGCTGTTCTTATAGGTCGCGAGCTAGGTGTGTTTATTTTTGCAGTTCGATTACCACCACGCTTCTTTTCTTTTTCTTGGTGCTCTGCTTCGCTTTGGCTTAAAGCTATAGCAAGATTAAGTTCTTCTTCCTCTTGCAATTCTGCTGCCGTTTTTCGTGGTGGTACCTACATGAGACAAACGTAATACTCTAAAAAAATCTATTCGTTTTACCATTCACAGCTCTATTTTCAAATTACGTACTTGTTGTTGCTGGGATAAAGGACTCTTAAGATATTCAGCGGGTAAGTCTGCTTCTTTAATTTGAGGCGCGGATGGCCTATAAAAAGGAATAAGAAAATAATAAAAGTACAATATAAAATAGTAACGTGAAAACAGAAGATCAGCTCACTTGTTAACTTGTTCATAGCACGCTTCACAGACTCTGACTTCCTTCTCAATCCCAAACTTGGGCAGAGTGGATATTTTGCTCGAACATTGGGCACAAAACACTTGACCACATGCCCTGCAATGATGTTTCCTTTGCATAAACCCAAACTCTACTCGGCACCGATGGCAGACATCGCCATCAGCCCATGCTGGAGCAGTATTAGCGACAAACATTGCATCGCTTTCTTTCAGAGCAGGAAAAAAGTATCCTTCAGTTTTCAAAATATTAAGCGTATCCTAATGTATGTACAATCATCATTACATTACAGTCCAAGTAAGATACAAACATGTATTATACAGGAAACTTACTTGCACTGCTCTGTACTTAGGAATATTTCTAAATGCGTGTGCCCAGGCTTGTATTAACTCCAGTACTCGGAGTCTAACGTCTTCATGCGTTGTAGACTTTACCAATTCTTTAAGCTGTTCCATGTACTGTTTAGTACCGACTTCATCGTGTATCAGTGTGCCACAATTTTTAACACATGATTCCAAAACCTATATAAAAAAGATACTTTTGACACAATGATTCATTTATAGGAAGATTCATTTGGATAAGATCAGAGAAATGTTTGGAAAGGAAGTAGCCCTAGGTTCAGATCAGTTTATACCTGATTGTATAGTGACAGCAGTGAAAGAGGAAATAGAAATCAGAACAGGACAAGAGAATTTCTAAAACAATGCATAGGGAGGGGTCAAATTGGAAACATGGTATGGAAAGGAGAGAGAATATCTGAGGAGGAATGGATTGAGTCAGTCGGATTTGGAGACAAATACTAATTTATGGTAGAATATTAAAAAGTATAAGACTATAATGCATTTTTTAGGTAAGGAATAATAAAAAGAACCAAAAGCACAAGAAATAGAGAAAGGTATTATAGTAAAGCTACTTAGATATTACTAAAAAGTAAAGTTCATTTGGCAATAAAACATTTACTTACCAATAAAGCGTACAAAACTACGTGTGGATTTGGATTTGACAGTTTCTTTTTGATGGCTGCAAGTGCTGTCTTAGGTCTGTTAACATGCACATAATGCAATTATTCCATTAATCCAATATACTTCTAAGACGAAATTAAGGCTAGCTCGTAAAATGGAGTAGTGATTATTACCAGAAATTTGTGAATAATTGATCCGTATCGGGATCACTGATATTGCGTGTCAATATGTTAAACTCACGCAGGATAGGTTAGGTTAAACAATGATATCGGACTTACTGTACGTCTCCCTGGCGAATTGCATCGCAGATCTGTATTACGGAATTCCAGTCCGGCTCGAGTTTCAAATTAGTCGTGGCTTTGTCTGTAAAAACGAATTTCAAATCCGACAGTCAGACATTTTGTTCGCTCGGTACGACGGCGAGGTAACCTACCCAATAATTTGTCAAAATTTTGCGAACTGCGAAACATTTTCCACTATGGACGATGAGTTTTTTGTTGATGGTTTTCCTCGAACGAGTGGACGCGTTCAATTATTTGCATACGGTAGACAATTAACTCAATCCGACAACCACCACCCTCGCAGCAATGCTGCACTATCGTTAGCTATTACGCTGCGCGCTCGCTACCTCGCTACTGGCGTTGGCGTGGCGTGTATGAGTCACACAGATCACGTGGTCACGTACGCACACAATATAGAATACTATCGATCTACGCCAGGTTCTATCAGGGCAAATCGATCTAATCAAAAGAAGCGGTGACCTGAAATTAGATAAAATCATTTTTACTTATCATCTTCATTCACTCTGTGTAAAATTTGATAACATCGTCGTCGTCTGCTTGGTCTACTTGTGGTCCTGTTTGATTGATTCGACATATTCGCGTTCATATTATTCGGCATCACGTAATTCATTCGATTTAACGCTACTGGATTCACTCTGGGTCCTCTCAAATTCTTTATTGGTGAATATGGATTAGCTCAAGATTATCGTTTCTAGTATTTAAGGATGTATTAGCTATACAGTCAATCCCGAAAGTGTATGTACATGACTTTTCAATTTCAATTGCACGCTGTCCTTTATGCGAATTAAATACCAGCATAACGCATGTAGAAAACGTGGGAGCATCATGCAATTCTAAAATTAAATTACATTGTTTATCCACGTTCGTCCTAAAATGAACTTTAAACTTCTGATTATTTATTTCTCTGTTTGTTTCCTGGAAGCACCTTACCGGTAAGTTGCGGGCAGAAGTAGAATGAATGCAAATTTGTAATTGCAATATGTGCAGTCATATTCCTCATCTAAATTTATGCAGAAAAAAGTTGTTTGTCAATTGAAATTAGACAGAAAGAACAAGGTGTCAATTGTATGCAACACGTGTAGATGAAGTACTGCAGAGTGCAGCGTCTAACAGAGCCCAAGGAGCCCAAGAGATCGTGTTACGTTCGATTCTCAATTGAGAGGACAGAGCAGAGTTCGTAATTTGTAATCTTCGATGTTTTACAATTTATTGAGAGTCTACTCATGCGTAGTTTAATTTTCAAAACTATACAGCGGTAAGTAGAAGTTTTAAAACATCAGATCAATACGTCAATCTTATCAGAGCAGACAAAAGTATAGATTATCGTTTATTAACGATTAACCTCTGTCGATGTGATACGAAAAACGATGTTATTCTGACGTAAGATGACACGCGGAGTCGACAAATGTTTATCAAGAGTTTACAAAACGTAAGAATCTGCAATCGTGACGAATATGTTATAAAATCTGTTAAGGGCCGTGCAATTCTTCGAGACGTACGTTTGACAATAAATGCACGTGTCAATTTCATTCAAACGATACGATTCATTTTTTATGAATGAAACTCGTGTAATTTTAGCTAATTTACTATTCAATTCGGATGTATGTTTGTGCTGGAAATTATACGTATAGACAGTGTCGATTACTGCAAATATCATAAAATTAAAATTTGGTATATGTCGCTTCAGGTTTCGTATAAAGAAGCTGTCTAGTCAGACAGACTTAAAGTTCTCTTGTTCCTCCGTTGTAAGAGATATTGCGCCAATTACTATGGTGGCTGAGGAGAAAGATGTAGATTATGAAACAGTACATCCTGAACATACATTGACATGGTTGCACAAAAGTGCACCTTGCTTCGCTATAAATGGTTCAAAGGTACATAGAAACAATGCTTGGATTAAAAGGAATTCAATTCTAAGAGCTTTTCGTTTCTAGATCAAAATAATTCATGAGCCAAGTGTATTTTATTCTACTCTCGTAGAGAAATGTAAAAATGCTAAAAGGAGGATAACGCTCGCATCGTTATATTTAGGCACAGGGAAATTAGAATCGAATTTAGTGAGTGTATTTCCAGATTTAAGCGACTAGAGTGTTCAGTACGACGAGTTATAAGGTTTTTACTTTAGGTAACTGCTATAGATCAAGCTTTAGTTGCAAGTAACGGTAGTGTCGAAGTGAAGATTCTACTGGATTTTATGAGAGGTTCTAGAGGTAAATTAAACTCTCGTAAAATGTTGGAACCATTGCTCAATGGAAGATATGGTCATTGTTGTCAAATCTTCTTGTATCATACTCCGAAACTTCGTGGACTTCTGAAAATGATCATACCAGATCGTTTCAACGAACTGGTGGGACTTCAGCACATGAAATTGTACATGATAGATAACGATATAATCATTAGTGGGTAAATATTAATTTTTAATCTCACGTGCGGTCAATCGAACAAGAGCTTGAGAAGGGAATTCATCTTTCAGAGCTAATCTGAGCAATGACTATTTCACAAATCGACAAGATCGCTATTTCGTGATCGAAGACTGTAAAGAACTTTGTGATTTTTATAATGAATTAGTTCAAAAAGTGGGAGAATTCAGCTTCGTACTTCAGTCGGATGGCAGTACAGTATTAAATTCGGCTATAAAAATTCATCCTCTTGAAGATCCTGGGAAATTCATTGAAAAAGCTGGAAACAGTGTAAAAGCTTTGTTCCAAAAGGAGATGGAAGAACGCTCTGACCTCGATGAAATAGGTACTTGTGAGACAGAAGATGCCCGATACACAGTTAATAAACAATATGTACTACCAGAGTATTAGAATCAAATTATGATTGTATTTACAGGAAAAAATTCAGACACAGATACTTGGGTCTTCCCTTTAATACAAATGGGACAATTGAACGTTTATCACGATAGTCAAGTAACTTTAAAACTGTTACAAACTGTTCCGCCGGGTACGACGCTCAAACTAGCAACTGGCTATTTTAACTTAACTTCAGAATATAGTGAAGCATTACTCAGACACTGTCGAGGGACGTGTCATCTCTTGACGGCACATCCAACTGCCAATGGGTTCTTTTGTAAGTTCTTTATAAACCTTTTTCGGATGTCTACTATTAACGCGATGTATCATATAAAAATGTGTTCAGCTGCCAAAGGCATAGCCGGCGGTATTCCGGCGGCATACACTAAAATAGAGGAATCGTTTGTAAAGAACTGCAACAGTTTAGGCCAACAAAAAAGAATAACTTTATGGGAATTTATTAAGCCCGGATGGACGTATCACGCCAAGGGCCTCTGGTATACTTTGCCGGATCAAGAGAAGCCTTGTCTCACGCTTATCGGGTCGCCTAATTTCGGTAAAACAAGAATGAGAACTGCGTAAAACGCTAAATTAGCAAATAATATACGAGACTAATTTTAGGCTACAGATCGGTGAACAAAGATTTAGAAACGCAAATTGCCATTGTGACGAAAAATAAATATTTACAAAACGAACTGCACAAGGAATACGAACGGCTGTTCTCGTGTGCGAAACGTGTAACGAAACAGACGTTCATTGAGAAAGATCGGATCCCGCCGAATTGGGTATGTGCTATTGTTGTTCTTTTCCGATACTACTTCTAGCGTTGTATTTCTATCTTTGTAAGTCTGTCGCACATGATCCTAATCATAATTTACGTCGACTCATACTAATCGTTTTCCATTGGAAATAATATGAAATAAGGAACGTGTTCAATTATAAATTTACAATTTCTTTTATTATTTGGGATATACTTTAAATCGATCAGAAAATATACATAAAAAGAAATGTAGATGTTCTCCGTGATTAATAAATACGTAAAACTGATTAGACTGAGGGATTAATAATAAATAAAGAAGTACACGGTGGTATGTATTTATACTGACAATAATTATTAGTCGATTGACATACTATCCTGTACGGAACGTGATAAAACATTATGGTTCTATGCTTCCGACGTTTGATACGCAACGTCGGAAAGGTAGNGGAAATTAGAATCGAATTTAGTGAGTGTATTTCCAGATTTAAGCGACTAAAGTGTTCAGTACGACGAGTTATAAGGTTTTTACTTTAGGTAACTGCTATAGATCAAGCTTTAGTTGCAAGTAACGGTAATGTCGAAGTGAAGATTCTACTGGATTTTATGAGAGGTTCTAGAGGTAAATTAAACTCTCGTAAAATGTTGGAACCATTGCTCAATGGAAGATATGGTCATTGTTGTCAAATCTTCTTGTATCATACTCCAAAACTTCGTGGACTTCTGAAAATGATCATACCAGATCGTTTCAACGAACTGGTGGGACTTCAGCACATGAAATTGTACATGATAGATAACGATATAATCATTAGTGGGTAAATATTAATTTTTAATCTCACGTGCGGTCAATCGAACAAGAGCTTGAGAAGGGAATTCATCTTTCAGAGCTAATCTGAGCAATGACTATTTCACAAATCGACAAGATCGCTATTTCGTGATCGAAGACTGTAAAGAACTTTGTGATTTTTATAATGAATTAGTTCAAAAAGTGGGAGAATTCAGCTTCGTACTTCAGTCGGATGGCAGTACAGTATTAAATTCGGCTATAAAAATTCATCCTCTTGAAGATCCTGGGAAATTCATTGAAAAAGCTGGAAACAGTGTAAAAGCTTTGTTCCAAAAGGAGATGGAAGAACGCTCTGACCTCGATGAAATAGGTACTTGTGAGACAGAAGATGCCCGATACACAGTTAATAAACAATATGTACTACCAGAGTATTAGAATCAAATTATGATTGTATTTACAGGAAAAAATTCAGACACAGATACTTGGGTCTTCCCTTTAATACAAATGGGACAATTGAACGTTTATCACGATAGTCAAGTAACTTTAAAACTGTTACAAACTGTTCCGCCGGGTACGACGCTCAAACTAGCAACTGGCTATTTTAACTTAACTTCAGAATATAGTGAAGCATTACTCAGACACTGTCGAGGGACGTGTCATCTCTTGACGGCACATCCAACTGCCAATGGGTTCTTTTGTAAGTTCTTTATAAACCTTTTTCGGATGTCTACTATTAACGCGATGTATCATATAAAAATGTGTTCAGCTGCCAAAGGCATAGCCGGCGGTATTCCGGCGGCATACACTAAAATAGAGGAATCGTTTGTAAAGAACTGCAACAGTTTAGGCCAACAAAAAAGAATAACTTTATGGGAATTTATTAAGCCCGGATGGACGTATCACGCCAAGGGCCTCTGGTATACTTTGCCGGATCAAGAGAAGCCTTGTCTCACGCTTATCGGGTCGCCTAATTTCGGTAAAACAAGAATGAGAACTGCGTAAAACGCTAAATTAGCAAATAATATACGAGACTAATTTTAGGCTACAGATCGGTGAACAAAGATTTAGAAACGCAAATTGCCATTGTGACGAAAAATAAATATTTACAAAACGAACTGCACAAGGAATACGAACGGCTGTTCTCGTGTGCGAAACGTGTAACGAAACAGACGTTCATTGAGAAAGATCGGATCCCGCCGAATTGGGTATGTGCTATTGTTGTTCTTTTCCGATACTACTTCTAGCGTTGTATTTCTATCTTTGTAAGTCTGTCGCACATGATCCTAATCATAATTTACGTCGACTCATACTAATCGTTTTCCATTGGAAATAATATGAAATAAGGAACGTGTTCAATTATAAATTTACAATTTCTTTTATTATTTGGGATATACTTTAAATCGATCAGAAAATATACATAAAAAGAAATGTAGATGTTCTCCGTGATTAATAAATACGTAAAACTGATTAGACTGAGGGATTAATAATAAATAAAGAAGTACACGGTGGTATGTATTTATACTGACAATAATTATTAGTCGATTGACATACTATCCTGTACGGAACGTGATAAAACATTATGGTTCTATGCTTCCGACGTTTGATACGCAACGTCGGAAAGGTAGAAACAATTCCAATTAAAGTGCAAAAGTAATATAAAAGAAACTGTTCATAACCACTTGGAACAGTCATTTCGGCCCACTATTATTGAGAGTCACAATTAAACGTGACTCTGAAAGATAATTACTTTGCTGCACACTTTTCGGTTTTGCACTAGAGATTTCCAAAAATGGCAGAGAGAGAGAAGAACTTGTTCCACGACAGCTTTATTTCTCGTCGATGACGAACGTTTCTTCCTTGACGAAAAATTCTATTACTTCCTCTTCCACATTGTTTGCATCAGAATCTAATTCGTCGGTGTCAATGCCTGCGAAAACGAATTCATCATTATACAAAAATGTTCACCAGCTACGCTCGTCAGATCTCGAGGACGAAAGACAACAGAGATACGAACCGTTACGTAATTCCAAGCGACGTTTCTTTTGATTGTTCCATTCTTGAATACGTTTCGAACGATACTCCTCGAACGCTTTCATCGCAGCGCAGCGTTTCTCGATCAGTTCCTATAAAATCATATTCCATCAGCATCTGCACAATTTATATCGTTCAATGCATTACAATGTGAATTACCTTCGAAGCACGGGTCAACCGCATACGATCCTTGCTCTCGAACTGTGCAGAATATTTCTTCAAATTCTTCTTGATCTCTTTAATTTGTTCTGGCGTCAGCAACGTCGGTGGTCTCGGTCGCCACAGTAATTGATTGAACTGATTAAGATTAACCCTCTTCAAAATACGCCCTTGGAACGTCCATATCCAGTAGCCGTTGTCGACGCTCGTCTTCCAACTAGAGACGGCCGTTACCACGTACCGTCCGGTCGGGTCCCATTCTACGTCCGACGTTTGGTAGTGATCGGTCGAGTTCATAATAGTGAAATCGTTCGTATCGATGAATTCCAAGGCTCCTGCCATGGTCGTCAGACCAGCGAGAACGATGAACTGTCCGGACGGCGACCAGAACAGGTGATTGCAAGCTTTCTTCTCTAATTTTTTTAGGAGAGCCGGCTGATGACCGCATCGTACTTCGTAAAAGCTGACATTGACGCTCGGAATCTCTCCGTGAATGATGGCGAACTTGTTACCGATCGGTTCCCAAGCGAACGCGTGGATCGGCTCCTTTATCTCCACGCTGTCGACCGGAATTTGTTTCTCCCTCATGTGAAAGATCTCGAAGTTGTACGACATGCCGGTGTACTTCTGTTCCGTCTTCTCTTTCCGTTTAGCGAAACGATCCACTTTCACGCAGAGATAATCTCCGGACTTTTGCCAGTAGATCTTACAGTCGGCCACGTTGAACAAGTTCTTGTTACGAATCTCGTTTCGGTTCGGAATCTCGAGGAGCGTAACTCTGGCCGGGACGTCCTTGTCTTCCGGCACCCAGTAAGCGAGAACGTTGTCGGTCGGAGACCAACTGAAGTCTCTGATACCAGGGATTTTTATACTCTTCTTGTCCAGTAATCCGAACGAAGGCGTTTCGTAAACGCTCAAAACGTCGTCGCCCATACGAGCGAGATATGTGTCGTCGTGCGACCAGCGGAAAATCGGCCAGACCGAAGAACCATCCGCGTAAAACGCGCGTTTCTCTTGGTTCGTGAGGATGTCCCATATCACGAGGCGTTTCTGATCCGATCCGAGATCGGTGCGGGGCGTATACGTCACCAAGTAACGCTCTCCGGGCGAGAAGTCGATACATTCGACGCCCTTCTGACCGAATCTGGCCTGTTGTACGAATTGTGGTCCACCCCACAGCGCGACACCCAGTTTGTGGAACGTCGCCAAGTACGTTCCCAGCGGGGACCATTTTACGTACGTCTCCGTCCAGCGCTGTAACATAATAATAATTGTTTGTAAAGAAACAACGAACAGAGATTCGTGCACTCTGAACGAGAAAAGGACGCGCGACTTACGGCACGTTCTTCGAGTAACGACGGTTCGGGGGCAGAATTCTGCCAGAGTTGAACGGTAACGGAAGGTCCGTTACCGGACAGTACACAAAATTGATCGTAAGCGTCTGGTTCTAAAAGGTAATAGTGAAGGTCGGTGGCCGCTTTGAACGGTTGTGGTTTCGGAGGTTCCCATTCGTCTGGAATTTCTTCAAACTTCTTGAAATCAGTGAACAAGTTCACTTTAAACGTATGTTGCTTGTCAATTTTATAATTGTTTGCGGTCTGAGCAGCTGCCAGAGCATTGAGGGGATTGTTATATTCCAGAAATATATATCTGAAAAGTAGCAAACAGTTAAATTCTACTTGTGCTTTAATGGAAATAGGTGTGTTCCACGCAATCACAAAGTATACGTACCCCTTTGTATACCCGTTTTCATTTTTGGGATAGTATTGATTCACTATGGTACCAAATTTTCCCAATACTTTACTGATGACCGATTGAAGTTTTTCTAATCTCTCTGGTTCGACCTGGGGAACTCCGTCGATAACAATCACCGATTCTACACCATCTGTCTCTGAAGGCTTTTGCTTCAAGATATCTCCGAGGAGTTCTACATGTAGACGGAAAACAAAAATATTAGATTTTCGTAGTTTAAGAAACACCTCGCAAACGATTTGCATTTTTTTTTAACATTATAAAAGAACGTTCCACGTACGTTCCACTGTAATAATCGTGTCGTTTCAAAGGTTAAGCACATGCATGCCACCACATTTGCGCTCGTACGTAGCCATGCTTTCGGTCGCCGCTGTACGAATTTTGTTCGTCGGTATTTAGGAAAAATCGCACGTACCTTCGTCGGTGATGTCGTCGACGAATCCTTCGGGATCGCTGAAGTTCGGCTCTTCGTCGTCGTTAAGTATATCGTCATTATTTTTAACATTTTCGTCGTTTTGAGGTGTTTTATCCGCTACAAGTTTTTTCGCCATTTTGGAAACCTCTGGCCAGTGGCCTGAAATTCTGCTGAACCGAACGTCAGTCGGTCAGTCCGAGAACGACTTGAACTTGTACGCGCGCGTCAGTGCGGATGGCCTTCCTGCATTCGATTGTGGAATCTCGATGTAAATTCGAACTGGTTCGAATATCGTTGAAAAACTGAATTATATTCGTGACACATTGTGATCGTCTTTCACAGATAAAAGTGTTTTTTTTTTAAATTCTCGTCAAGATTCCTTGTGTACGAAGATGACTACGTGTCGCGCGACACAGGTAAACTATTTAACATATAAAATAGATAAAGGAAATATTAATGGCTCTGATTCTTATGCGTGCGATATTAATTGGATCTATTTCTTATGCGTATTATAATAATAAATGGTCGAAAGAGGGTATATTATTACATAATTGCATACGGTTTTGCGAGTTCGAAGTCATCATATTGTCCATCATCTTGTTCAATCGTAATACCTATGTTCACAAAGTATTATTTCTGCATAATACAGAATTTAGGAAATTTACATCTGCAGACGTATCGTCGATCATTCGTATAAATCATTACCACGTTTCGTAGGATAATGTATTTCACTGCATTCTTTATCGGCATGTAAATCGAGGACGTCGAAGTGTATAGGTTACGTTCGTATACGTCGTGTTTTATTATTGAATGAAAATGAATAAATTATTAACAACCCCGATTAAGGAAGTGAGTCANTTGAGGTGTTTTATCCGCTACAAGTTTTTTCGCCATTTTGGAAACCTCTCTCTGGCCAGTGGCCTGAAATTCTGCTGAACCGAACGTCAGTCCGAGAACGACTTGAACTTGTACGCGCGCGTCAGTGCGGATGGCCTTCCTGCATTCGATTGTGGAATCTCGATGTAAATTCGAACTGGTTCGAATTTCGAATACCGTTGAAAAACTGAATTATATTCGTGACACATTGTGATCGTCTTTCACAGAAAAAGTGTTTTTTTTTTAAATTCTCGTCAAGATTCCTTGTGTACGAAGATGACTACGTGTCGCGCGACACAGGTAAACTATTTAACATATAAAATAGATAAAGTAAATATTAATGGCTCTGATTCTTAAGCGTGCGATATTAATTGGATCTATTTCTTATGCGTATTATAATAATAAATGGTCGAAAGAGGGTATATTATTACATAATTGCATACGGTTTTGCGAGTTCGAAGTCATCATATTGTCCATCATCTTGTTCAATCGTAATACCTATGTTCACAAAGTATTATTTCTGCATAATACAGAATTTAGGAAATTTACATCTGCAGACGTATCGTCGATCATTCGTATAAATCATTACCACGTTTCGTAGGATAATGTATTTCACTGCATTCTTTATCGGCATGTAAATCGAGGACGTCGAAGTGTATAGGTTACGTTCGTATACGTCGTGTTTTATTATTGAATGAAAATGAATAAATTATTAACAACCCCGATTAAGGAAGTGAGTCAAAAAGTAAATGCTGGTGATGTACGTCCCTCCGATATCACAAAAGCAGCCATCAAAGTAGTGTCGATCATCAAACCTTTAAATGCTTATATCACCGTTACCGGCGATAAAGCCAAAAAGCTTGCCGACGAGTCTGATTCGCGACAAAACAGACGCTGTTTATTGGGAAAACTCGATGGAATTCCCATTGCGATTAAAGACAATTATTGTACGAAGGGACACCCGACGACTTGCGCATCGAAAATGCTTTCAAATTTTGTCCCTACCTACGATGCCACTGTTTACGAACGTTTAAAAGATGCGGGTGCAGTGTTGATCGGTAAAACGAATCTCGACGAATTCGCTATGGGCTCTGGAACCATAGATTCTTATTACGGTCCGACGAAAAATTTGTGGAATTCAGATCTGTTGAGAAAATTCTATGTGTGTGACGACGAGTGTACAAAAGACTGTGAGAGTCAATCCAATGCGAATGAAAACTCGTGGCATATAACAGGTACGTGTTCTTAAATGTATACTTGTTATTACTCGTATAAATGTACGTTCTTTTAATCGACGCATTTCATTTTAGGGGGAAGCAGTGGAGGTTCTGCCGTGGCTGTTGCAACCGGCAGCTGCTACGCCGCCATAGGTTCGGATACTGGAGGCTCGACCAGGAATCCGGCATCCTACTGTGGACTGATCGGATTGAAGCCTACTTACGGTTTAGCGTCGCGCTACGGACTTATTCCCCTCGTAAATTCCATGGACGTGCCCGGCATCCTGACAAGAAACGTCGACGACGCCGTATTAGTTTTAAACAGTATAGCTGGTCCGGACGAAGCAGATTCTACTTGTAGGCAAAAAGACTATGTACCATTCGACGTACCGAATACAATAGATATTAGTAACCTTAGAGTCGGGATACCAATAGAATATAAAGAGAGAAACTTAAATCCAGAAGTACAGGAATGTTGGAACAAAGTTTCCCAGTACTTGGAAGAAGCTGGGGCAACGGTTCGTCCGGTGTCAATGCCACACACTAGTTTCTCTATAATGTGTTACGCGATTTTAAATCGTTGCGACATAGCCAGTAATCTCGCTTGTTACGATGGCATAGAATACGGGTACAGAGCCGACGAATGGGACTCTTTACACGAATCGTATAGAAAGACGAGGTCAGAAGCGTTTGGGAAAGTAGTGAAAGATCGTATATTAGTTGGAAATTATTTCTTACTAGAAGAGAATTACGACGAATATTACGTTAAGGCAATGAAAATAAGAAGGCTGATCTCAGAAGATTTCGACGCCGCGTGGGATAACAATATCGACGTACTTCTCACGCCTACTACGTTGACAGAAGCTCCCGAGTACAAAGATTTTATTTCAATGGACAATCAGACCCAGTGTTCGATTCAAGATTACTGTACTCAGCCTGCCAACATGGCCGGTATACCGGCCGTCAACGTGCCGATCAAACTCTCCACGAAAGGCTTACCTCTATCTCTGCAACTCATGGGACCTTCCTTCGAAGAGGAGAGGCTCCTGACTGTAGCGAAGTGGATCGAACAAAGAGTGCAATTTCCAAAACTCGAATTGAAGGACACGTCGTTTACAGAATAAAATATATATTTTCATCCCTATATTCTGTTTTATTCCCATCTCTTCCCGTGCTTCTCTCTCCGTATATTTATCTAATCGATAATTAATAATTACGCGAACCGCGATTACGAAACTCGTGCCTCATCGATTGAAAAGCAGAATCAATATTTGAATTATCAAGGTTCATAATAGATCGGCGTCAGAGACGATATTTATAATTGTCCGACGCTTTTAATAGCAGTTGATCGGACGAAAGAGGTAAAAGATTTTTTTTTTTTTCAGAAAACTGTTGTACCCGCGCGAGATACAAAATTATTCTAGGAGGCATCGACCGTATTTGAAATTTCATTCGTTGGGTAATCAGGTCGCGTTTGCTCGCCACGGTGGAGGGCCCTTCTGTTATTGCATTGCAATGCGGCGTGCTTTACAAATGAATGCCGGGCCGATATAGCTGTGTACCTACGTACGTACGCGCCTGTAAATTACTTGACACTGGTCTCGAATATGAAAAGGGTAAAAATTTCAATCTAGAAACGTCGAGGCCAAAATATTTTCGTCGTAAATACAATCGTTTAAATTTAGGATCGCGACCAGCCATTTTTACCGAGGAGGGATCGAAGAGGCATCGATATTTCTTATTAAATTCATAAGGGACCTGAGCTAATGAACGGTACGCGTCCGGCAAACGATGACATTTCGAAGCTTATTGTCCTCGAGAGACCCGAGGGTTCTGACAAACGTTATGTACTACATAATGTGTGCTTCACATTGTACAAGATCTATTGACGCTCCCTCAACGACCAAATCCTTGTGACGCGGCAGTCGATTCCCATTATATCGTTCGCCTAGAAATTGACGAAGTAATACGGCGGTTAGTGTATCAAGATTATTAAATAAATTTCGCGAAATATTAAAGGATGATGTATGTTCGAGTCGGTAGAAACTTTTAAGTATACATGAAAGGATAGCGAAACAATTGATTTCAACGAGTACATCTCGTTTTATTAACTTCTCCGTGCAATAGATACATTCGAAATAATGCGCGTAATAACAGAAATATACATATGCAACACAACATCCCTTATGAATAATTAATGACCGTCGCGAAACGTCGCGGGACATTATAATTTATACACTCGCANGAGACCCGAGGGTTCTGACAAACGTTATGTACTACATAATGTGTGCTTCACATTGTACAAGATCTATTGACGCTCCCTCAACGACCAAATCCTTGTGACGCGGCAGTCGATTCCCATTATATCGTTCGCCTAGAAATTGACGAAGTAATACGGCGGTTAGTGTATCAAGATTATTAAATAAATTTCGCGAAATATTAAAGGATGATGTATGTTCGAGTCGGTAGAAACTTTTAAGTATACATGAAAGGATAGCGAAACAATTGATTTCAACGAGTACATCTCGTTTTATTAACTTCTCCGTGCAATAGATACATTCGAAATAATGCGCGTAATAACAGAAATATACATATGCAACACAACATCCCTTATGAATAATTAATGACCGTCGCGAAACGTCGCGGGACATTATAATTTATACACTCGCACGACTTAATTATTTACAGGGCCGGAGGACAACGACGAAATCAAGTTCGCATTACTCGACATTACTAGCCGCAAGTTAAATCGATCGTATCCGCGAATGATATTTCACGCGTGATGCAGCAACCCCTGGCCAGCCGCGGAGCCGCATAAATCACGGAGGACGACGACGACGATGAGGCTGCATCAGAGAAATGATATAT
>SMSR01009629.1:0-39834 GCA_019453355.1 Ceratina japonica
AAAATCAAGTGATCAAATCTCATATCACTTAATACATGAAACATTACATCAATTATTATACGAAACGCTATAATATGTATTACGTCGCGCGTTGTATACAATATTATACGAATCATTAAATAAAACATCAATTATTTGAATAAAATGTATGACACGCGAACTAAAATACAAGAAGACATTTAATATGGGCCGAATTAATAATAGAAATTAAAATGCGTGAACGATCTACGTTGAAGGAGTAATGAAACACGACATTCTTCTAACGTTACGGTCTATCCGCTTTAAGAGCGCGCCGAAACGAAAGCAAAGTTTGCCCATCGCCTGACAAATTCCAATGTTTCTTTCCCGGGGACACGTCACTCGCGGCCGCGGTGGAAAAAAATTTTCGAGGACTGGTTCTCGAAACGGAGGAACTTGTTTCGACATAATGGTAGACCATCGCAACGCATCGCCCGAAGGACTCGCCGTCCGTCGAAAGGTACACGCCGCCGTNCAATATGAAATAACTGAGGCAATTGATCGAATCGTGTACACGCCGAGAGAGTGAGAATGTGTCTGTCGTTCGACGATTGAAACGCGAAGGGAATAAAGTATCGACGATTGAATTGAATACGAGATCGAGTATTCCAAAGCAAATTCGGTATTGTAACGGCGGGGGCGGCCGATACCGGTGAAAAGGCTTTGCCAGCTACGTAACTCGACTACGAAAATTAGCCGGCCAGAAAGAACGCGGATTCCGAACTCGACCTGTGTCGCTTACCGCTCGAATTACAATGAAGGAGCTTTGAATAGCCGCGAAACTTTCTCGTATTTACGGAACGCTAGGTTTTAAATATTCCTTCGCGACCCGGTGAATGGACTAAAAGGCGTTCCTCTTCATTATTCATTTCACCTCCTCCACTTCCTCGCTTATTATTATTTATTTCTATTCACAGCGGGCTATATATTATAATTCGCAGATTCAGCACTGAGAATTCATTTCTTACCTTCTCTCTAATAGATTCATCTTGGGAAGAATGATTCATGCCCAACCATGATCAAAATCTTTGTCTACAATGCCTCGCAGAAAATTCATGTTTCGAATCTGGTTGCTAATTTTGAAAGAGGCTGTATGACTGATTGGTATCTTGTACGTATTGTGATACCAATACCAACTGAGTATTTATATGTATAATAATAATATAATAATATGAAAAATCGTGGTCCTACCCTTTGAAATTAGTCCGCGCGCAACTAACAATCTGTCGAATCTATTGGACAGGAGATCACAGGAACTGAAGCTACTGTTCTTTGACCGTGGTTTGACGACACGCAATTAGGGTAGGCAACGGTGACGCGATTTGAGGTTATGATAGAAACAGAAATGCAGCTTAACGGCCGGCGAACCTTTTCTTTTTCCTCTTTCATTTAAATTTAAAACCATTCACCGTGGAGAATAGAAACGTTTCGGGTGAATAGGTGTCGCAAGCTTTGTGCCCGCTTTTCGAAACTGGCACAAAGTGTCGAACAGAGAGGCGACAGAAATAGAAATTCCCATTGGCTTTTCGATGATGCACGCGTTTATTCTTTCCTCTTTTCCGTTTCGAAAAACAGAAAGAATTTCCTTTGTTCTCCGGAATCGATGAAAAATCGGGCGGTTTAAATAAAACGAGTACGAAGAACGCGTAGTACGTGAAATAGTTTTGTCCGCGCGTCTTTTTCATAAGGCACGAACCATCGACGGAAGACAGCCAGTACAAATTTAACGCACAAACTACGGATCAAATATTTACCATCAACCGTGACTTTCACGAACGAATCACGTATTATATTCTACGCCGAGCCGCTTCTAACAAAAATTATAACATGCGAGATAAATTTGTTCAGGTATACAGGACGTCGAACTACGCCAGTACGTTCTATGAGTAAAAATAACGCCTGGAAACGGTTTATAAAAAAGTTCTAATAAAAATATTTAACCTAAAGTCGATAGTAAGTCTGTACCTCCTCCTTCTTCTAAGCATGTTTACTACTTTGAAATAGTCGACCGCGATAACGCGCAGATCGAATTATCTAAATATTTAGACTTCCATTTTGAGTGTGGGAATTAGTATTATCAGTTCCGAAACGTCAGAACGTAGTACAGTCTCATAGAAAATGTTAAGAGTGTTCTCGGACGAAAAATATTATAGAAGAGAAGTGTATTATATCTTTGAAGGGGACAAAATTAATATTGATAAACAAATAGACTAAAATTTCGCTTATTCTTTTATCACTCCTCAAACTCTCCCGTTCATAAATATTACAGTAAAAATTGATGTAACTTGCTGTAACACCCAATACAAGTTTCACGTGTTTTCAGTGTTATAATAATCGATACATAATAATAACTGGTAGAATGTTTCGTGCAACGATTGATGGAGTAATTTCGTTGGTCGATCGTGGCCGCTCAGTAAAAGTAAGTTTCGGAATAGATGTTGAAGCACTTAAAGTAATCTGAGGACGGTGCGACGCGATTATTAAGCAAAGTCCACGGGATATGGCGACGAAACGAGCGCAAATGGGAACGCCGACCGGATTAATAACCTGGAAATTACGCGGTCCTGTCTCTGTCTCCGACTTCCTACTCCCATTATCTATCTCCTCCCCTCAATCCTTTTTCTTAATCTTTCGCTTTTCCGCGTTTGCAAAAACAACCCGGAAGATTGGAGGAAAAACCGACTGCACAACTTCACTATTAAATTATACTTTATATTACCTCATTTATTAAATGTGTATGAAATAAAAATAAATGTCATGAGTTTAGTATAGAGTAATAATGAGGAATAGAAAACTGCTCTACCTCTCCTTGTCCTTAATCCGTTGTTGTTCCCACGTTTGCAAAAACAAACCGATAGATTGCAGTAAAAGAAAAAAAGACGAATACATAATCTCAGCATTAAACTTGGTATTTATTACAAAGCGTGATAAACATCCTTACAAATTCATTTCTGAAACGTTCCAACCATTACGTACTTACGCCGTCCGTGTCTACGTAATACCCATTTAGTGAAAATAAGGAAAACGTCGGTGTGGCATCCTTTTTGAAACGTCGCGTTGACTTTGAAACCGTGAAATGCATAAAGCGTAGGAGAAAAACGAAATTCGCGGTGGAAGTCGGTTTGCGCGATGGAGTAAAACGGAAAAGAATTGAGGTTCGTTAAAGATATTAAAAGGAAGGTGTACCGCAACCGCTGAACCGTAAAAGCGTGTAAAATATCGATCGGCGTTCTTAATCGAGCCGAAAACTTCGTTACAATATTATTTAATGAACGGGGTAGATCGGGCAGCGCCGGCCCCGGAGCTAAGCCAGACACGTTTCTCCACGCTTCGAGCATAGGTTAACTATTTTTTTTTTTAGTCTGCCGCACGTGCGTTGCTCGCGCGCCTTGGTCCTCGCCTTTTTCATGCTCTGGTTACGGTACGAGTGGAGGCGAGTTCAACCTCGGATCGCACTGGCTCTTACGAGCATTTAAACCGCGATACGGTTTAGAAACGAAACACGCTAACGGGAAAGAGAAGACGCTTCGTAGTTCTAAAGAATATTGATAATATATTACATAAAGTAGACTTTTATAGGGTGCAGAACTTTTTATATGAACGTCTCATCTCGAAAACGACGTCCAACACGAAGTAAAAAAAGATTCGAACGAAATATAATTTTTTAAATAGACTTAAGACATGTAATAAAAAGCTGACTCCAATATTTGAGACAATTAACTGCTAGAAAACATTATAATTACGTCTCTGTGAAGTTAGAACTTACAAGCATCGAGTGCTGTCTTTTTTTGTAAAAGTTTATACAACTGCAACCGTGAACCGATGATCCTAGGGGCATCATTATTATAAACATTTGATAGCGTCTTGGTTCTAATAGACGCGTTCCGTTGCAGATTCTCATTGACACACAGTTCGCACGACGGTAGAAAGGGAGCCCGAAAGACCGTAAAGTATTTATTACTATAGTTGAGCTCGCGTCTGAGTTGAAAAATTAATTTTACTAAGAGCGGTACTATTATGCAAAGCAGGTGTGTAAGCGGACAATTTCCACGGGTGCTTTGACCTCTTGTCTTAGTCCGCGTGTTAACGAAGCTTCGTTAATTACACCTCGTGAGATTACGACAGGGACAGGTGGCCCCGACGATTATCCATTATCCGTCCTAGAAACGTTACCTCGAACCGAACCGAAGCGGATGGTTACGTAGCGCATCGGATAGATAACTGCTGATTAATACACTCCATTCGTGACGGAATCGATGTTCGACTGACCCGGTCGTCGGTCGGACGAAAAAAAAACTGGCTAGACGGGTTTCTCACGATTCAAGATTTACGGTCGATTCGGTATTCAAATGACAACCATTCGAATTACAAGTTAAAAAAACAAAGGATTCTGTACATTTTCAAAGGAAACGATGGTTAAGGTTGTAAGATCTCTACTAAAAGTTTCTGTATTTGAAGAAAACGAGTATAAAATTGTAAATACTAGGAAACAATGATAATTGGGAATATTAGCCTGCGCAGACAAAGGTAATAGGAGAACCGAACTGAGAATGAACTTGAGAACGGTTCAAGGATTAATCGTGGAATTTTTCTAAGGGACCGGTACTTATTCTTTCGCATCGCGGTCTATCGATTGCCGTTGTTATCGTCACCTTGTTTTTGCGTTGTCCCCGTTTCGCTTCCCCCTTTAACCGACCCTCCGCCACTCTCGATTGGCACGCTTCAACTTCAACGTCCGCGAGTATAACCTTCTCAACAAGATGTTCCAGTTCGATCGCATTTTTCTGGGTCAAATTGTTAGGACGAGAGGTTCGAACCCTTTGACGATCGACAGATCTTCAGATCGTCTGATCTCAATTGCAGTTGCAAAGCGGATACTAGCTCGCGATTTTGTATTTTTATCACTGACAAATGATTCCACTTAATTCACCAAAAAATACTTACCAGTAATTAATACAAATAATTTTAAACGGATTAGAATAAAAGAACAAACGTATAAAATAAAAGCGAGTCTTGCGAATTACTGCAATGTGCAGTTCGTCCAAAACCGGAGAATACATGTAGATGAACTCATTCAGCATGGAAAAACGACCGATACATATATTCAGATGTAGATACATAAATTACTGTTGTAATAGCTCAATGTTAACGTTCAATCATACGAACTCGTCAAAGTTATCAGAAACTATTCCTACACGCAGAGTTACATTACCCCATTGATAATGTAAAACATATTTTTTAACAGAATTAATCCTTATCGCTCTGACTAGGAGTAATCTGCCAGTCTTAAGCCAGCGTTCTATTTCAACTGATAGTACTGTCGCCAGGATGTTAACATTTTAATACTATTTACTTTAGTCTTTCTTCTTCGTAACCAAAAACGTAGAATAAATGAATTGAAATGTAAAAAATGTTTTGTTAAATCGAGCGAACAATGACAAGAATCATAATACTTGGTGTAATTTTTAGTTTGAAATTTATCGCACGCGCTGGAAGAAATGCAGCCATCGAATAAAGTTTTTAGCCGCGCATCAAAACAGTAAGGAGAGATTATATTCTTCGTTATTGAAACGTGACCGGAATTTATCTGGCGAGACTGGAGATACGATCTACGCGAATATGTTACACGGGAATTATATGTGTTCGTCCAAAACCGGAGACGTCTACGTAAAATATAATAATATTCTGCAGTCATAAAAAGGCGAGTAACAATTCTTCAAAACCTTTGGACCAAAATTCGTATTATCGTAACAATTTTTTAAAGAAATTGATTATTCTTAACAAATCAAGTGATTAAATCTCATATCACTTAATACACGAAACATTACATCAATTATTATACGAAACGCTATAATATGTATTACGTCGCATATTATACGAATCATTAAATAAAACATCAATTATTTGAATAAAATGTATGACACGAGAACTAAAATACAAGAAGACATTTAATATGGGCCGAATTAATAATAGAAATTAAAATGCGTGAACGATCTACGTTGAAGGAGTAATGAAATACGACATTCTTCTAACGTTACGGTCTATCCGCTTTAAGAGCGCGCCGAAACGAAAGCAAAGTTTGCCCATCGCCTGACAAATTCCAATGTTTCTTTCCCGGGGACACGTCACTCGCGGCCGCGGTGGAAAAAAATTTTCGAGGACTGGTTCTCGAAACGGAGGAACTTGTTTCGACATAATGGTAGACCATCGCAACGCATCGCCCGAAGGACTCGCCGTCCGTCGAAAGGTACACGCCGCCGTTCGTTAAGCCACGATCGTTAATTTAACGCGAATAAATCTATCATTTTCTCTCCTGCGCCAGACAGTTTCTATGGAAAAGTAACATTTTTCATGGAAATTCATATGGAATTAACTTCAAACACAACATATTAATTTACAAATACCCGAATTCTTTTGGTTAAAGGGGTAAACTCCGACAGCAGCGCGATAAGACGGAATTAAATTAACCAAAAATCTATTTTTACGGTACTACGATAAAAAAATTGTTTAAATGTCAGAAAAATCACGTAAATACCCTCCCTTTAAATGCAGTTAATCAATTATTTGTTCGATCTGACGTTCCACGTTTATCTGCTTCATTATTCGGATATTTAACAGAACGTGATTACGAATATCTCATCTGTCATGTTCTCATCATCCAGACGTCTATGATTAAATAAATCTACGAAATAAACTTGAGACTCGACTTGAAAATCTTAAACCAACCAGTTATTTTAATTTATTCATTATTAACTTAATAGAAACTTTTCGTTCCTCTATTTTTTATCCAGACTGCGTTTGAATAAATGTTTGCATAAAATCTAAAGAAAGCACGTAAAGTATGTAGTGAGTGCTTAGCCACTGTTCCGTGATTCCCGAAGGAACGACAATTATCGGGATTAACGAACTAGCGACGGTTCACGATTTCGACATGTTTCGCTATAACCAACTACGAGCATAACAAACAAATTCTGTGATTCTTGTATAAACTTTTAAATATTTATTTGATTAAAAACACTCCTTTTCTAATCGTTTCATAAAAATATCAAAAGTCAATCAGTTCTATAAATGGTAAAATAATTTTCGCAACAGATACACGTTTCATTTTCACCGAAAAATCTGATAATTACGTAGTTTCTTGTTCTACTCTCCAATTTTCTCGGAATACACTACGAATGAATGAACGAACGACGGAGAAAGAGTTTGTTTACATCGAGTGCAAGACGCTTGGCCAGTACCCCTCTGTGAAAACAGTGAATTGTCATGGATCGTCAGGCTAAACAAACGTTGTACGTGTCTCTCTCTCTAAATCGGAAATTCCCCGAAATCTACGCCACGAAATAGAACTCGGTTTGTTGTCGGAAATTACGCCGCAGGATCCGATTACCGGTAAAAACAATTCGGTCGGCGCGTTACGTGTTTACGTTCGACACAACGTCTACTAAGAATCTCGTTACGTCATTTTCCAGAGAAACGAGTACGAATTCGTAGTTCCGAGCCTTTTAAAACACACGAGACATTTTTTAAATAGACATAATTTCTCGTTTCGTGTCGAACTGCTTCAAGCACTCGAAACTTTCGTTAACGAATACACAAGATCGGATTTAATAAAGTCATGGCCATTTTCTTACAACGTAAAACACGTTTAATTGGACGGAACGTTTGATCAGGGATGGACATAATTCTAATTTATCGACGGAACTGTTAAATTCAAACTAAAGCGAAATCATTCTTCAGGTCTAATCTAACAACTGGAAAAACTTTGTTAATGGATACCGGATATGTTTCGTGAATCGTGTTACGCGGAACGATTCGAAATCGATAGTTTTCCGTCGNGGTTCCGAGCCTTTTAAAACACACGAGACATTTAAATAGACATCATTTCTCGTTTCGTGTCGAACTGCCCCAAGCACTTGAAACTTTCGTTAACGAATACACAAGGTCGGATTTAATAAAGTCATGGCCATTTTCTTACAACGTAAAACACGTTTAATTGCACGTAGCGTTTGATCAACGATGCACATAATACTAATTTCTCGAAATTATTCTTTACAACACTTGAAACTTTCGTTAACGAAAACTCAAGATCAGACACGTTTCATATTATTTGATAAAACCGCGACGATAATAGCCATTATCTTACAACGTAAAACACTTTTAATTGCACGGAACGTTTGATCTGGGATGGACATAATTCTAATTTATCGACGGAACTGTTAAATTCAAACTAAAGCGAAATCATTCTTCAGGTCTAATCTAACAACTGGAAAAACTTTGTTAATGGATACCGGATATGTTTCGTGAATCGTGTTACGCGGAACGATTCGAAATCGATAGTTTTCCGTCGCGTATAAAACCGTGGCGTGGATCGCCATTTTGTGGCGCACACGCGATCGAACAGGCGGTCGATGAAACAAAACGGGATAAGGAATTCCGGAGACAAAGAGCACCGGCGAGTTCCCGAGGCTCCGAAGATCGAACACTTGGGATCGTTCGTCGAACAATGCGCATCCCTGACCGAACGTTCACCTGGCTCACTTATCCCGTCGACGTGGACGCACCTTTTCAAAGCGTCGGATCCCTGCGTCGTCGGCCGTCGCTCTCTATTCTAGTAATCCAAAAAGGTGGATGGGATCCAGGGATGGGAACACGTACTTATTGCTTGTTATCTGATCCACTGAACTCTCACTCGTGACGCGTAATTTCTGACCGCGAGATCGAACGGAAACCGTAATTTTTCACTGTCACACAGAATTCTCACTTCGGTCACGGGCAGTCGTGCGCCCGGGTTCACACACGCGCGAATGCCCACGAAGGGAACAACTTCGGAAGAGAATGTACCGCGTCCACGTGGAAGCCGGCAACCAGTGGAACAGACCGTTCGTCGCGTCCGAACGGCAAACCGAAACTAGTGCCGCGCGCGGCTGCCAGATGCGGCGAACCCACCAGCACCAGGAGCCCGCTCTCCCACTTCTGGCTCCCTTCTCTCCCTGTCTCTCCCCGTCTCTTCATCTCGTTCCTTCCTGCCGTCGCCTACCTAGTCACCCCTCTGCCCCGATCCCTTCCTCCTTCCACGTTACCTTCTCCTAAGGGCCGACCAGACAATTTTCATCATTTTTCAATCTCAAACATTCATTTATGATTTTTACAGAGAGATTATGCAAAATATTATTCAATACATGACCCCCTAAAACCCTACAACTTTTCTGAAACATTTTTTAGCCAAAAAGTATAGAAGTTATTCAGCCTTAGGCGATTCACCCTGCGTACCTGCTCTAGCTTCTCGCACTGAATTTCTTTCGAAAACCTTTCAACTTCCTCCTTTTTTTCTCAATATCGTTTATCTCATTTTTTAAATTGATGCCGCGGTGCAGGTTTTATTTTGTAAAAAGAATCGTCGGTGTATTGATGAATAATAGCGATTTTTTGACAATTTTGCACATAGCGCAAGCCAGAAGAGGAGCTCGGTGCACGTTACGCACCGATGCACACGCAACCTCGGAAACGGCGCTCTATGGACCTCACGGACGCCGATTCACGACCCCGATATTCTGGGTTTGATGAATGGACGGCCCCTACATAGATACCGGAGAATTTAAGTCGGTCTATATACATAACGTGATTCATGACGCGATCCGAACGAGTGGGCGGGACGAACTTCAGTTACGACTGCGATTCTATCATTTCACCTGATTATCTTCGAATCTCGGAATCATTATCATGAATACATTGTGCTCATTTGTTTCACCTAAAATCAATCGGGGAACATGAAGTGTGCTACATACCTCAAATTTTGAACCAATCGTGGCGCCAAGTATAGGACGCACAAATGAAATTGGTCCAAAATCGTTTGAGGATTATTAACTATATATTGCCATTGATAGATTGCAGATTTTATAGCAAAATTTCATCAAAATCAATTGAAAAATCCGACAAATTCCATTAATATTCATGTACAAATATTTAATTTTTAAATTGCAACATAAATCTCCATTTAGGTTTCACATCATAATAGTTGCATAAAATATCTGTACTTTTATCATAGGGGACGTGTATTGAATGTTTGCATTACATATTTTTTAGAACGCTAATCGCACAGCACGGTATTTATTCGATTATAAGATTCCAGAAATCCTTGATTGCTATCATCGTTTTGAGAGTGTTTCTTTGTGTGTACCCTGCAGCTGCATATCGGTGTATGCATGATTACGATATTTATTTCAGGAAACCGATGAGCAACATCTGTCCACGGAATATTATAATAACTTCTTTGTCTTGTAAAAGAATCTCAATGTTATTTATGTAGAAGTTTTACGATGTGCTTTCTTAAACCAATAAAACAATGCGTGAGACACTAATAGAAATAATAATGTATTTTATTCGAACAATGAATAATAAAGCTAGCATAATGGATTTTATTAAATCAATAAAAGAATACAAAAAAAATGGATAGTTTTTTACAATATTTCGGGAATATGTAAATTTCGTTTTCTAAGACGATTCCCGACTTCTTGTGCTCGCTGCGTGACTAACTTGTTCGNGCACGTTACGCACCGATGCACACGCAACCTCGGAAACGGCGCTCTATGGACCTCACGGACGCCGATTCACGACCCCGATATTCTGGGTTTGATGAATGGACGGCCCCTACATAGATACCGGAGAATTTAAGTCGGTCTATATACATAACGTGATTCATGACGCGATCCGAACGAGTGGGCGGGACGAACTTCAGTTACGACTGCGATTCTATCATTTCACCTGATTATCTTCGAATCTCGGAATCATTATCATGAATACATTGTGCTCATTTGTTTCACCTAAAATCAATCGGGGAACATGAAGTGTGCTACATACCTCAAATTTTGAACCAATCGTGGCGCCAAGTATAGGACGCACAAATGAAATTGGTCCAAAATCGTTTGAGGATTATTAACTATATATTGCCATTGATAGATTGCAGATTTTATAGCAAAATTTCATCAAAATCAATTGAAAAATCCGACAAATTCCATTAATATTCATGTACAAATATTTAATTTTTAAATTGCAACATAAATCTCCATTTAGGTTTCACATCATAATAGTTGCATAAAATATCTGTACTTTTATCATAGGGGACGTGTATTGAATGTTTGCATTACATATTTTTTAGAACGCTAATCGCACAGCACGGTATTTATTCGATTATAAGATTCCAGAAATCCTTGATTGCTATCATCGTTTTGAGAGTGTTTCTTTGTGTGTACCCTGCAGCTGCATATCGGTGTATGCATGATTACGATATTTATTTCAGGAAACCGATGAGCAACATCTGTCCACGGAATATTATAATAACTTCTTTGTCTTGTAAAAGAATCTCAATGTTATTTATGTAGAAGTTTTACGATGTGCTTTCTTAAACCAATAAAACAATGCATGAGACACTAATAGAAATAATAATGTATTTTATTCGAACAATGAATAATAAAGCTAGCATAATGGGTTTTATTAAATCAATAAAAGAATAAAAAAAAAAATGGATAGTTTTTTACAATATTTCGGGAATATGTAAATTTCGTTTTCTAAGATGATTCCCGACTTCTTGTGCTCGCTGCGAGTGTCTGTTAGCATTTTGCAGGCGGCCAGAAGCCGGAGTCTGTAGGATCGGCTTCAAACTCTTCGCTTGTTTTTTGTACAGCCAATTTGTAAGCGAAAGGATCTCCAGAATTAACCAAGGCCCGGTTCCTCTCCGTTTCTCTCCTAGCCGTTATTTATAACCGGGATTTTCTTTTTTGTTACACCGTCGCCCGTTTCCTCCGTTTTCTCTTATTTACTGCCTCGTTACAACTGTCTCGCGACGAATTCGTCGTATTAACAATGATCACGCGATTCGTCACTGTAGATCGAACCATTGGCACGCTCGCTTCACATGAAAAATTGCGACACTTTTTGTTTCTGTTGTGACAATAATTGATACAATGTTTGAATGCGTGGTGTGAAAACTATATTTGCCTGTGCGACAACAAACGAATAACACGGAGGGAGATACAAGGACGACAAAGAAGAGCTCTCGAGCAAGCGTTTGGTATTCTGGGTACCACAGGAGCGGTGTTCCTTCCCGAGGGCCGAAATCCCGAACGCTCGCTCAAGCATCACTTCAGAATCTTGATTCTGGTAGAGGTGTGCTCGAGAGCTTTCCGAAAGTCCTATTTCGAGTCTCCCGAGGACGAAAATCAAATAATTACCCGGTCGCACGTTCCTCCTCCTCTAACTTCTAAGTACTCCGTCCTTTCGTGCAAAATAAACCATTTTTCATCTAAAAAACGTAATTTAGATTGAAATTCTTTTTATTATTTTTTGTAGTCGATTGAATTAGATATTAAATTCTTATAAAAGATTACGAGAAGGATAAGAGAAAGATCGTTAGATAATCGTGGATCGTTGAAAAATGTCTACTTTGCTTCATTTCCGATTGCATTCCGGAAAAGTGTTCACGGGAAGCTGATACGAATGTAAACTTTGACTGGGAATACTATGCATTACGTTGCACAGGGTACTTCTCGTGTGACATCAATCTTGATTTACAGGATAGGTTCGTACAATTCCGAGTTTCCGAATATCTCTTTCCCGAGTCCTTTGCGCCGGTCGCCCGAACACCTACCGCGGGCTACCGTAGTTATAGACATGGCCGACGATGGTAAATTGCGTCCGGATCTGAACAAACACGTGACCACGGTACTATTTACTCCAGTAGTTGGTAGTGGCTGGAGTAACGGATCCGGCCGTGTACCAGGAACTCGCAGGGAGGGTGTACAGATCAAAGACCCTTATACATATATATTTCTCTCATTCCCGTCCTTTCTCCCTCTCTCTCTCTCTCTCTTCATCCTCGCAGCTACCAAGTTGCGTTCAACGTTCGCTCGCTTGGTCACAACCAAGTTTCCCCCCAAACGCCTCCACCTAAGCGTTTCTTAAAGCGAATTCACATTAAGGGATAACGTCATTTTGATTCGCCAAATTCCAACCCGGTTTTAGCAAGTTTCCCGAAAAAACAGTAATCTACTATATATAAAAAATCTATTGTAAGGCATTTACGTATATGAAACAATTTTTAAAAATTCTTTGGAGACAATTTATGATAAACGATATAAAAAATTTAATACTGACTATTATGTGTTGTATAATATTGTTAATATAATTCGACGCAGTGTTTGATATAATAATCGATATAATACTCGACGCAATGTTGGACATGGTAATTGATATAATACTCGACACAATGTTTGATATAATAATTGATATTATACTCGACACAGTGTTCAATATACATAATGATTAATTAATTGATATAATAATAGAATTATGTTTGATATTTTTAGATAAAATTTTTTTTTATAAAGAGACACTTAACCTAGATACATGTATCCAGCGAAGATGGGAAAGGAGCGAAAGGGAATGGACTCTGGGAGAAGAGGGAGAGATCGTAAGAATCGGTCGGCCATGGCACGAGCAGCCGCGCGGTACATGCTCAAGGCTATCAACCTCTAAGCTCCCATTAACTGGACGGCCGTCGTGGACGCGACCCCCCGTTCGTGTGTACACGTCCAAGGGAAGGCTCATACCCACTCCGTACCATTTTACCCCTCGATCTTCGCGATTTCCCACTCCTAACCAACCCGATCGATTATATTGTCAGAACTTTTTCCATTTATAACACACACACACGTGTTATTCGTTCCTTTTGTTTGTTCATAGTCAATGAGTAAATGGATAAAAATTCGATCGTTTGAGATCCTACAAAGCAATTAGACTGCAGAATTTTATGCATTTATAACAAGTATAGATTAAATCAGTAATACCAAATAAATTCCAAAAAACGTCTCGGTTAAAAATATTTGTTACATGTCATACCTCGCGTATGAGAAGGAGTGTATTGTATTATTTGCGTTCGAACGTTAAAGAATTGAACCTTTTAGCTTTTTTTCTTCTCGGTCGGACAAAACGACTAAGAGGCTAAGATCGTGGCAAGATACGTACTACACCGGTTCGACGCAGAGGGTGGCGCTAACAGGTTCATCTTTGGCGCACAATGAGTCATGCTTGATTGTAAAAACTAGTCCGGCGAGGCCGGAGTAAGAAAATACACTAGACTGGATTCGTCTTCCCAACTTGGGAACAAGCTTTTTTTACAATGTTCCTCACTTCTTGAACGTCTGAAAATACCTAAGGTAAATGCCCCAAGTTTTGTTCCTGCGACAATGTCTACTCACTCTCTTTGTCTTAAAATTTAAAAATAATTCACAAATTGCTTTGTACATTTTTAAGAATCACCATTCGTGCATTCTTTGATATGTAAATTTTGCGTACCAAATGAAGTGAAAATCCTTGACCGACTTCAGGATTGTGACACTTGGAACGATTCCAGTCCAGAATTTAATAATTCACGTTGATTAATCGAATTAAAAGAAATGATCGCCGGCAATTTGGACGGAAGATATACGAGTTTTTCAGCGATCTTATCAAAAACGAATTAAGCAGAGAAAAGTGGTGGCATTAAGTAGAGTTTTGTGGTACTGGTGCGCAACAGTTTGTCGGTCGGATGGAAGGGGAGGTCTGGCTCGCGGCGCTCGGCTTGATCTCTTCGATCGATTCGAGAAGATCTCGTCGGGGGATCGTGACCTTCGTCCGATCATTATAGCCGTCATAAATCATTCGGCGAAATTACATCGCGGGTTCGCGTGATGAGAGAATTACTCGTCTGCGTGGAAGGGAATATCCACGGAAACAGGTTTGCGCAAACTCCCGAAAGATTATCCCATTAAGAGTATCGATTCGATTCCTATGGAGAAGGTAAATACGGTATGCATCTCGCTAAAAATTCTACCAACTATACTCGCAATTGTCTATAAAGAGTTTCAACGCGTTCGACCGATTGTGTAAAAATCCGAGTCAAAATTCAGTATATATATATGATTAACAATGATTTATCTTCATTTATGAATAAAATTTCGTACATTTAATATTCTGTTGGTCCATCTTTAGCTTTGACTACGACAGCTAATCGTCTTGACATGGAGTCTGTCGTAGATTTGTCAAAAAAAAGTTTTTTCACATACACATTTGATCTAATGATTGATACAAGAGTTAATATATTTAAAAAAAATAACGAATATCAGAGGAAGGAAAAATATGGAATTTCGTCGATATTTTCGCTGTTAGGTAGCGGTTTATGTATGTAACTGGTTTTCGTTCAGGCTAAAAGCAACACGCGCTACTTTATATGCTTCGTCGGATGCATAGTAGTTGATTGCATTATCATCCATTTTCCCGGGTTCGGCGTGTCCGCGCTTTTTTCCCTCCTCTCATTCAATTTGCCAGCCGTTCGATTTCGGATCGAATTAATTTCTGCGAGTTCCCCGGTTTGTAAACAATCGATACGATTATCGTAGTCAAAGGTCGCAGCCAGGATCGCGCATACGTTTCAATGACAGATAACGAAACGGTCGCGCCGGAACGTTGATTAAAACTGCAATCATTGCGCGTGACCGCAGGATTCGATAAAAGCCGAAACATCGGGACTGTCTCTCTGCCGATGACCGCGTAGAATAAATGGGCCGGTGCGGTTGCGGTCCGCAGCTGCACCCGAACGTTATCCGCTAAAAATTCGCTGATGCCCGTTACATGTACCCGCGTTTCGAAAGAAATCAGAGATATCAACCGTTATGATCGAGGACTTATGACCAAAGAGCTCAGAACTATAATCATTAAAGATAACTAGCTTTTTTTCGTTTCCTGTCCTGTGTCCTCATGAATAGACTGGATTTTTGTGGACAGTTAAATATTTATGGTGTCACTTTTAAGAATATGTTTTACCTAAAAGTGTCTTGTAGCACTTGAATATTGCAACGTGCACTCTGTTTTTAACATTGAACCTGTCACACCGGTAAAATGACCGCTTTTGAGATTCTTCTATGAAAAATAAAAAGAAAACAAAGTTTGTTACGTCATGTAAAAATTGTAATAATAACAGTAAAAAGAATCAACGTGCCCTTAAACAGAAATGTTCCTCTTTCTAAGCGCATAAAAATCAGTTGAATGGTATCGAATATTTAAATTCTGTAAGAACGTCTTTGGACCGTTGTTGGCGAAAGGGGAGCGAAGCGTGGAACGAGAAAAACAGTCGGGAAGAAAGTTGGTTGGTTCGCGATAGGAATGTATGCCGTGGCAAATGCGTGATGTACGGTGGAAGTGATAGGTCGGCGAGGGAGGCGATGGGGCAAGGTCGTCCCATGAGCCACTAGCCCCGACGCGTATTGAAATATTTCCGATGGAATTCCCATAAAAGGTAGCTACGACGCGAATGAATGGACGTACGCGACCGGTTCCGCGAGCCCACCAACCATTGGGATTCATAATTCTTTCGCAAAGACTTTTTATCGGTATTTTCCACCTGCACGCATCCCGAGACACGAGGGATTTCCCTTTCGACGTATCTCGAGCCTCCTTCCATGTCCTATTTTTTCCCTGACCGCTGCGTTTTTATTCACGTTGTTTATCTTTCAACCGTTCGATCATACATGTTGAAGAACGCACGCAGGATCAAAAGAATACGTGAAACAATTAATTTCCATCGCGCGTTATTTAATTTAGAGAACGGCACTATNCTTTCTAAGCGCATAAAAATCAGTTGAATGGTATCGAATATTTAAATTCTGTAAGAACGTCTTTGGACCGTTGTTGGCGAAAGGGGAGCGAAGCGTGGAACGAGAAAAACAGTCGGGAAGAAAGTTGGTTGGTTCGCGATAGGAATGTATGCCGTGGCAAATGCGTGATGTACGGTGGAAGTGATAGGTCGGCGAGGGAGGCGATGGGGCAAGGTCGTCCCATGAGCCACTAGCCCCGACGCGTATTGAAATATTTCCGATGGAATTCCCATAAAAGGTAGCTACGACGCGAATGAATGGACGTACGCGACCGGTTCCGCGAGCCCACCAACCATTGGGATTCATAATTCTTTCGCGAATACTTTTTATCGGTATTTTCCACCTGCACGCATCCCGAGACACGAGGGATTTCCCTTTCGACGTATCTCGAGCCTCCTTCCATGCCCTATTTTTTCCCTGACCGCTGCGTTTTTATTCACGTTGTTTATCTTTCAACCGTTCGATCATACATGTTGAAGAACGCACGCAGGATCAAAAAGAATACGTGAAACAATTCATTTGCATCGCGCGTTATTTAATTTAGAGAACGGCACTATGATATTGCACCAACTTTAGGCTGGAGAAAATATCTGAGGTTCGCAACGTCGAGATATCCTCGTCGCATTTCCATGAAGCGTTGAAAGTTTGAAGATTATATGCATATACATATCCCGGTTGGTCCTCTCATTAACTCGACGGTAACCTGCGACGATGCAGTCATAAATAATTGAATCGTAACGCTTATCGTAACTCAGAGAACGCCGTAAAACGACTAGGTAAAGTAATAAATAGCCGGCCGTAGCTAACCAGCACCGCGAGTGGATGTATTATAGGCGAATAGTAATCGAGCGTCGCTATCATCGGCCACGTTTATTTTATATTCGTTTCACGTATCGTAACTCGGGGAAACTTCGACTCTCTAATATACTCGCGGCCGAAGTCTCCAATTACGAACTTTTAATAAACGATAATACTGGAAACTTCTTTTACTTAATGAACGAATAAATGGGTTTCCGTGGTCGCCGCGCGAACGCAATAACGCGGTTCTGGAAAAAAAATCGTAATTGGCCGCGATTTTAATTCGAATTTGATTATTTATTAGGATTCACTTGCTCCGCAACCATCAGCTTAAGTATTATCGTATGAATTGTGTTCTATTTTATATTATTGTCATTCTGTTCGTCAAGATTTGAACTCTGAGATTTAGTTCAAAGTTCGAGACATTTCATTCAAGATTTAGAATAGCTCTTCCATAGACATAAGAGAATAGACCGAGCATCCTGTGTATTTTTGTTGACCTCGTAAAAGATATACTGTGGAGGAATTTCTGTCTTTCTCTCTCATATACTAGTAGAAAGAAACGAAACTCTTGTATTAATTTCTTTCAAAGTTTCAACTCTCCGCTCGTTCTATTTTCGCATGTCTGATGTTTCTGTCTATTTCGGTGAGTAAATTAAATCTTCCAGACTGTCGATATCGAGCAGACGAGAAATAATGCAAAAAGATTGCTAGAAATAGTTGAAAATTTGACAGACTGTATTAAAAATCGTTGTATCTAGTATCGTTTTTAGCAGTTGGTGCTCGGAAGGTTTTACGTTTCAATGCGATGTTACACAATCGAAGACTGTCGACGTAGGTGAAAGCAAAGTANTGCAACCATCAGCTTAAGTATTATTGTATGAATTGTGTTCTATTTTATATTATTGTCATTCTGTTCGTCAGGATTTGAACTCTGAGATTTAGTTCAAACTTCGAGACATTTCATTCAAGATTTAGAATAGCTCTTCCATAGACATAAGAGAATAGACCGAGCATCCTATGTATTTTTGTTGACCTCGTAAAAGATATACTGTGGAGGAATTTCTGTCTTTCTCTCTCATATACTAGTAGAAAGAGACGAAACTCTTGTATTAATTTCTTTCAAAGTTTCAACTCTCCGCTCGCTCTATTTTCGCATGTCTGATGTTTCTGTCTATTTCGGTGAGTAAATTAAATCTTCCAGACTGTCGATATCGAGCAGACGAGAAATAATGCAAAAAGATTGCTAGAAATAGTTGAAAATTTGACAGACTGTATTAAAAATCGTTGTATCTAGTATCGTTTTTAGCAGTTGGTGCTCGGAAGGTTTTACGTTTCAATGCGATGTTACACAATCGAAGACTGTCGACGTAGGTGAAAGCAAAGTAGTGCACAAATCAAACGTGTCGGACGCGGTAACTCGTAATCTAACTCGCACCTCTCGAAGTTAGTCGCGATATTAATCAAGGCGTTACACTTTCTGTAATCCCGCGGACCAAATTTCAAACAAATTATGCCGAGATCCCGTCGGCCGAGCCAGCCGGTGGCATTTTATAAATGGTTCAACGGGTGAATAAGAAATGAAGGACATTAGTAAGGGGTTGTCAACGTCTCTCGGGCACGGCGGCAGCTGCCGGGGCTGTGCCGGGGCTCTGCCGGTTCTACCGGCTTCGAAGCCAACGCGAATTAAGAGGTCTTAAACACTCTTTGATACTGCCGTCGCGACGTTTTCAATTATTTTTCACCTTCACGTTACTACGCCTTCATTTTTAACACCGTTCCGAACCGGCCGTAATAAAAATCTCCATTGCCATCTTCATTGCGCCAACGAACCAGGAGACGGATGCTCCACAAACATTGTAAACACAACAATTTTTATCGCAATAATAAAACTTGCAATTACTTTTATACCTTCGTGTCTGTAGAAGTAAAGGAACGGAGGGCAGATACGATACGGATCTTACGTTTTAAATATACTGTATCCGTATTTGTGTCTCCTGATGTACTCACGAAAGTATTTCAACACTCGCCATGAAATACATTATTAATTATAATCTGTGTCTATGCATCTTTCCCAATTCGTNCCGTAATAAAAATCTCCATTGCCATCTTCATTGCGCCAACGAACCAGGAGACGGATGCTCCACAAACATTGTAAACACAACAATTTTTATCGCAATAATAAAACTTGCAATTACTTTTATACCTTCGTGTCTGTACGAGTAAAGGAACGGAGGCCAGATACGGGATCTTACGTTTTAAATATACTGTATCTGTATCTGTGTCTCCTGATGTACTCACGAAAGTATTTCAACACTCGCCATGAAATACATTATTAATTATAATCTGTATGTCTGTGTCTATGTATGTAATCTAATCACACGTCTTTCCCAATTCGTCTCACTTGGCAATTAATTTTCGTATTATATTTTTATATTTTTACAGTCATACGCTGGTTTGCCTGGTTTTATAATTTTCAGATAAAGTAAATTATAGTCCCGCATCGAATTTGTTGATAGTATGATCCAGGTTCCGCTTGGTATCTACGAGAGACTCGTCGGGTCTATTACTCGTCCAGTTTAATCTAGTTCGTCCGTACTTAACAACAGCGTTCCGCCAACGGATATTACCAAGCGATAAAGAATAATTACCTGCAGCTATATGTACGTACGAGCCGCGCGGACTCGAGCTATTTAACGCGTCAGAAAAATTTCCTTTAAACGCGGTTAATAATGGCCCGATGGGTAATTATCAGTCATGTAAATCTTGTCAATTTTAATAACGCCGCGAAAGGTGCGATTAAGCGTCGTATGCTTCTGTTCGCAAGTTTTTAAATGAATACGAGTGAAACAGGCTAAAATGAAACATTACGACTACTAAATCGGTTGTTGCATCAAAGAACCGACGAATTCTGGACGTTCCATTGATGAACTCCGTCCAATAGACATTCGTCGTGGATTCCGCGAAACTCGAATGGTATCAGGTGTCCGGTTGGCGACCGACGTGTTAATTACACGTAGGTACGAGGTGGTTAATCGAAGGAGGTCGATCGGCCGGTCCGGCTCGTAAACCGTTCGGATCGGTGAGCGCGGGACGGTTTCGGGGGTCACGGGTGGTTTTACGGTAGAAAACGGATACACGATTCGCGGCCGTGTTAAGCGGTTATCGTTCCCGTGTAACGTAAAAGGTTGGCGCGTTGTATCGGCCCGTGGCCAATAGTATTCAGAAACGAAGTATTCGAGCAACCAGCCGGATGGGCATACGTGATCGGAGTCCACGATAGTACTGCTCGAACTTATGGCGAGTCAGACCGAATCCCTATCCCCGCCGCAATAAATGTTGTAACGTACACTACTGCTCAAAAGTATGTTGACACTTCGCGTTGGACCGAGCTCTGACAATAGATTACATTTTCTATCAATTATTCCATCAAACAGTATATGCGAAAAATTATATGAAATATTGTATTCGGCGTTGCGACAATCGTTACGTAAAATATTCTATTAATTTTGTTAACAATGCGTGATGCAACTTGGAATAACAATAATGATTCCGAAGTTGCACAGGACGAATGGGAAATCGCATACTTTTGGGGGGCAGTGTGAGTGCATACGCTCCCTGGCGATACCCGGGCCCGGGACTTTATTTAATTAATGTAACCGATACGCACGGCCGTGTAAACGCGGCGTGGTTCGTTCCCGCGTGTGCGAATTCGAGCAACCCGTTCGTTTCGTGGGGTGTACGTTTCGTTTGACGCTCGAACGCGGTTAAATACGTGTACTACCTTCGAATCGGATCGTTATCGAACGAGGCAAACAGCTTCTGAAAAACAGACTGCCACGAGCCCCTCTCGCGAGTACGTGTTCCCGGTGTCCGTTTAGAAGTNAAAATATTAAGACACCGCTCGATTGAAATAGTGTTAAATTATTGATATCATAAATGTTTTATTTTACATAAAGATCTGCAACATCTAACATATGTCAGTCTAGGNCTCCGTTTAGAAGTTAACTTCCACCGTGATCCTGATCCTGCCACTTTTATAAGTCCAATAGTATTAAGTAGACTGGATTTTGTTTATGGGAAACCATTCTTTCCACCCAAAATTTATTTTGGAAGTAGCTTAAACTATTATATATAATATAATGATAATTTTAGACGAAAATATTAAGACACCGTTTGATTGAAATAGTGTTAAATTATTGATATCATAAATGTTTTATTTTACATAAAGATCTGCAACATCTAACATATGTCAGTCTAGGAACTTATGTTAATTGGCCAACGCGCGTATAAAACGAAGAAGCAAATGCTAGATAAAGTTTGTCAAGAGACTGTTTGCTACGAAATTATAAGTGAATATTATTAAATTAGTTTCCCACGCAATGGGTTTATATTTTACGGATACGAATTAACGCGAGGAACCGGGTCCGATCCTTGCACTGAGGAGGGTACGATCCTTAGGTCAGCATAAATGCATATTTCGTGTACGACACGCGGCGAAGAATTCGCCACTTATCTCTCGGCACTTTCGCGCGATTAACCGTTGGGAATGCTCGATTTCGATCCGACATCGTATGTTTGTACCATGTCAATTACAGATTGTTGACAGGCTTGTACAGAAGAGAATGTACTTTAAATGTCTTTCGACCGAGACATCGTTTAACAATAATGCAAAATCGAGTAAGATCCTGATGTATTCGCTAGAAATGGTACGTGAATCGGATGGATTCATAAGAAAACCAGCTGATTAGAAAACAGGGTCGATGCCCCTCTACAGAATGCCTTAAATTAAATGATCGCTGGGCTGTCACTTACAATTAGTGCGATATAGCAGAAACTTTAATGTAGAAAATCACAAAAATTGTCCAGCCGTTCGAAAGAAATTAAAATAATTACAAATATTATTGTATTAGAGTGAAATTAAAAAAGAAGAAATTATAAATGATATTCGGGATATGAAGAGGTAAATAGATGTTTGAACGTGTGAATGATAAAAGATAGGTAGGAATGGTCGATCCCACGGTCGCGTGATCGGTATGAAAAACGGGTCGGTAGGACTCGACGGGACTTGGCGGTTTCGAATCGCGAGCCAGTAAGAAGAAGCAGAGACCCCGAAGAACGGAGTCCATCGGGATGAGTCAACCGGTCGTACCGCAACCGGTCCGCATAGAGAAACCTGTGCCGTGCCCGAGTATCTGATTACTCGCTCCGAATTTGGTAGGCCTTTGTGCGTAGGAGCCAATTAACGTCCGAAATCGGAAGGGTAAAGAACACGGAAAGCACGCTGGAATGCCATTACACGCGAACTTCTACCGACGCGACGGCCTCCCGTTCACTGCCACGGAAACCGATAAAAACTTCTAGATACACGCCGGCTGCAAAACTGCTTCCTCGATTTTTCTTCAACCTTTCTTTTCAAACTGACATTTTTACTAACTTTCTTGTTACCGTTCAGACTTTCGACTAGTTCTACCTATGAAAGCGCACTTGATTTAATTTCTCATTTCATCTATACCTTTTCCTTTTCTATTATGCTCTTTCTTCCTGCCCTCACTCTTTAAACATTTATAGCTCATTCACCGAAACGAGGGCAGCAAAAAAAATACACGACAAAATAGAGGTGTAGTCGTGATTGTCAATTCTAGTCAATGCAAAACATGTAATATACATATACAAAAACTATATAGTATTTAAATTATGTACAGTATACAAAGCGTGCAAAATAAAAATTATATCTTATGATGTTTCTAGTGGACTTCCAAGTTACTTGATCTATATTATAGATTGGAANGGCCTCCCGTTCACTGCCACGGAAACCGATAAAAACTTCTAGATACACGCCGGCTGCAAAACTGCTTCCTCGATTTTTCTTCAACCTTTCTTTTCAAACTGACATTTTTACTAACTTTCTTGTTACCGTTCAGACTTTCGACTAGTTCTACCTATGAAAGCGCACTTGATTTAATTTCTCATTTCATCTATACCTTTTCCTTTTCTATTATGCTCTTTCTTCCTGCCCTCACTCTTTAAACATTTATAGCTCATTCACCGAAACGAGGGCAGCAAAAGGAATACACGACAAAATAGAGGTGTAGCCGTGATTGTCATTCTAGTCAATGCAAAACATGTAATATATACAAAAACTATATAGTATTATATCTTAAAAATTCTCTATAGACACCGTAAATTTCTTTCTTTCTAGTTTTCATGTACAGTTTCCCATCGTTTTAACAGATTTCGTAGACTTAGTGTTAAGTAGATGTTTCTAGTGGACTTCCAAGTTACTTGATCTATATTATAGATTGGAAAACTGCATTTCTCCTCGTTGACCCGATTACAAGGTTATACTTGACAGATTAGCTGATCGATAGATAAACATGTACACTTTTCATATAAATCTTGCCTGACAGCGTAACCAACGTTTCATTTCAGCGTGCTGAGCGCATCTGGTTTTCAATAATACTCTTAACCTTGTTACACACTCCCATCCAAAAGTAGTTTATCAATTAATAAAATCTTTTTTGATAACGACTTATCGTAGGAACATATTGTTTGAATAAACGAGAACGAGAATAGTAAAAAGAAGCGGGCACGGTCGATCGAAACGTTCGATCGTGTTGCGCCGCGGGTTGATGGCTCGCGATCAGTGCTTCCGCAGGATACGAACCGCAACTCCTGAATAACCGTTACAGGGTAACGTTCAATTCGACGTAATGGTACCCCTCGGGTGCGTCTTAGGGAGTCCATGGAACCACGCGGCACGCCGCCATTCCTCAGTCTAATTACATGGTCACCAAGTTGAGAGGCACTGGACCCGCGAATTGACGCGCTCTGCGTAAACGAAACCAACGAGAAAAGGAATCGTTCGAAGGCAGAGAATAAATCTGGTTACCGCAATCCGTCCGTAACATTTTGACCGACACGTCGGCGCGAATATTTAAGTTGTCCGGCGCGTTTTTATCCCGCTCTAAATTATCCCCGGTGAAAAAAGGCCTACCGAAACGTCACGGAGATTTTACAACGTAATAAAAAGTAATTTGCAAACGGTCGTAATTCGCGGCGGAGTAACCATCAATAAAAGACGAGTCGGCACCTGGCCGGAGTTAAAATTAACTCTCGTGCTGTGCTCTCGTTACACGGATCGCCGGAAAGGGGTTACCCGTTTTCTTTTCATCGACGCCGTCGCCGCAATTAAATTATCCGAATCGCCTGTCACCGCCGCGATTTAAGCTTATCACGGGGCCTTTTCAATAGTCGAATCCAAACGGCCTGCACGGCCTCTGTAATAACGTGTAGTCACGAACGACCGTTTATGTACCTACGCTTGTAAGCATTACGTAATAAATGCACGGGTCTAACTGTCCGACCAGTTGCGTTCGCTTACCTTATTCCTCTTAAACCTTTTTTCTCTCCGTACGAACGCGTGTGCATAAACGCGTGTACGACTCGAGACGCATAAATACGACGACGCGACGCGACGCGCCGGTTGCGCTCAACCCTCCACGTCCACAATCAATTCGAACAAGTGTACAGTACTTTAAACTGGCTTTTATCTCGATCTTTTCTAAAATCCTAAATCGTTTCGCCGTTTTAAGAGTTAAATGTATAAATGATTCTCATTTCAATTACGATTAGAAGGAATGTTTTTTGGAAATTTGCTTTTATAATATTATATAATTTTTCTTTTATATGTACGATTATCATATTGTATGTATAAGGTACAAAAGCTGAGCACATAATTAAATATTTAAATAATCAAACAAATGTTTATTCCAAACGCATTTTTTATTCTGGTGTTGCGAAGATACGACACAAGTGGATACGCAAGTTTAGTGGGTAGTAACGGAACATCGATTCGATTAAATTTAAGCTGAGCGGCGATAAATAGGGAAAAAAAGGATTAGGGGGAGGGAACGTGTGAAGAAAAAAGTAGCTGCTACCGAGGTCTGGGTCCGGTGTACATCTTATCTGGCCCCGTAAGTCGTAAGTAAGGTGTTCTCGGACGCGTTTCAACTTGACGCCATTTTTATTTTCCTCCCAGCGAGAATGGATGACTCACGCGNGCCACGTGCAGTTGAAATTGGTCATACCTGTACATTATGAAAAATCGTTCTAAACAAATTAGTAATTTAATTTTGTATTGTAGATTTAGTTTTAGGCGACGTTCGATAATGGATAAACGTTTGCGTGGTGCAAAGAAAGGGAGGTATAGCGAGCTCGGTGACCGCGTGGCTGCTTGCCAACCCGCATACATCATACCGTGACATAATCATCCTATATTCGCACCCCACTCATTCGACTTCCCATACTCTCGCTCACTCTCGAGCGCTGCTCTGCTGCATTACGCTTACGCTCTGCGGTGCGGATAGTCTCGTCCGTAGTGTGTGTATTGCGTGGCGCTATCATTGCCACGACGCAGCGCTTGTGCTAAACGACATCCTACTTCCGGCTCCTCAGCTAAGCTAACCTACCTACCTATTGTTCCAACTGCGACTCCGTGAAATATCGTGCATTAGTGAGGAGACGATCGTCCATACGTGTGTAGTTAGGCTACAGATATTCAATTCAAGCTCATTTAAATTAACGGAAGAATCAGTTTTTTCATCTCAAACGATTTTGGACCGAGCATAGCATGAAAAAATGCCCCTATTCTGTGTAATAATCTCTAAAAGTACATAATTATATGGTAGTCCATATCACGAACCTCCTCAAATCTGAGTATTATAATGCAATAATTGAATTTAATTGCGTTCACATCCAGTTAAATAGGATTCGGCTCCTTGAATGGGATGCTGAAATTTGATGTGCTCGAAAACCGACTGTGAGACAAAAGTCGACTGATTGTATATATTTTTACAAAGAATCAGGGCGTCTTTTATCCATGTATTCGGCCGGAGACTGTATAGATTATAGAGCGGTTGAATAAATCCAGCAGCGCAGATATAAAAGATGCAGCCGCACTAAAACAGAACTATAACTCCGCGTACGTGCATACATTGTTCCTGTTCCGTGTTCCATTCTGCTCGACCTGCGCCACGTAATGCATGTAATTGAATGTTAAAATTGCAGGAGGATTTGCCGGGGCTTTTCGTTATTAAACGGGGACGAATGGAGGCGAATTTTACGTTTGAAGCGGTCAGCCGTTAATAAAATTTCCCGCGAAATAACAGGCGAGGCTGCTGCGGCAGGCGAATTTCTGCTCTACTCTCTAAGTACACTACAGATAAAAAGTATATCGACAACTATCGTGGTATATCGTCGGAATCGTTATTCGAAACTGAAGCAAAAATCGTAGTTAGTATGCTTTTGGATGCTTGAAAATGGAATGAAATGGAGAGGAAGGGAGAGAAAGAGAGATCTATACTAAATTAATACACAAATATAATAGTACTTCATATTACAACTGTAAAAATTATGCTAATCGAATAAACGTGATACATGAGTTTATCATTTATCAGATAGTTTTATTAGAACGAAGGAGATGACTTTTGAGGGTCAGTGTATGTATGGTCAGACGTTATCGTCTCGTGATGTAACGTTCATGGTAAAAGAGCCGCCTTTACGTTCTACTTCCGCGCATGGTATTCTGATATCAAGTTACGCCCACGCCGCCGCCGCCGCGCCGTGCCGCGCAAAACTCGGACGTCGTGCGCCAGTTAAAGGTGCAAATTTTCACCGGGGAATCCTAGCGATTCCATTGCATAAACGCTTTTATGCTAATTTCAATTCACCGTCTCTTTTTCCAGCCGAGAGGACCGCGATTATGACGCTGGCAATATAATAGGAAACAATTTGAAACTGTTGTACCGTAAAGCCTCGAATCGACCGAGACCGAACTAGCTAGACTACATACTTATCAAATCTAAGTGAACGTTCCTTATGCTGAATACTTCTCAGAGAATCATTACCAGACGTCTGATCGTGANGTCCGTTTAGAAGTTAACTTCCACCGTGATCCTGATCCTGCCACTTTTATAAGTCCAATAGTATTAAGTAGACTGGATTTTGTTTATGGGAAACTTTATTTTGGAAGTAGCTTAAACTATTATATATAATGATAATTTTAGACGAAAATATTAAGACACCGCTCGATTGAAATAGTGTTAAATTATTGATATCATAAATGTTTTATTTTACATAAAGATCTGCAACATCTAACATATGTCAGTCTAGGAACTTATGTTAATTGGCCAACGCGCGTATAAAACGAAGAAGCAAATGCTAGATAAAGTTTGTCAAGAGACTGTTTGCTACGAAATTATAAGTGAATATTATTAAATTAGTTTCCCACGCAATGGGTTTATATTTTACGGATACGAATTAACGCGAGGAACCGGGTCCGATCCTTGCAGTGAGGAGGGTACGATCCTTAGGTCAGCATAAATGCATATTTCGTGTACGACACGCGGCGAAGAATTCGCCACTTATCTCTCGGCACTTTCGCGCGATTAACCGTTGGGAATGCTCGATTTCGATCCGACATCGTATGTTTGTACCATGTCAATTACAGATTGTTGACAGGCTTGTACAGAAGAGAATGTACTTTAAATGTCTTTCGACCGAGACATCGTTTAACAATAATGCAAAATCGAGTAAGATCCTGATGTATTCGCTAGAAATGGTACGTGAATCGGATGGATTCATAAGAAAACCAGCTGATTAGAAAACAGGGTCGATGCCCCTCTACAGAATGCCTTAAATTAAATGATCGCTGGGCTGTCACTTACAATTAGTGCGATATAGCAGAAACTTTAATGTAGAAAATCACAAAAATTGTCCAGCCGTTCGAAAGAAATTAAAATAATTACAAATATTATTGTATTAGAGTGAAATTAAAAAAGAAGAAATTATAAATGATATTCGGGATATGAAGAGGTAAATAGATGTTTGAACGTGTGAATGATAAAAGATAGGTAGGAATGGTCGATCCCACGGTCGCGTGATCGGTATNAGTGTGTGTATTGCGTGGCGCTATCATTGCCACGACGCAGCGCTTGTGCTAAACGACATCCTACTTCCGGCTCCTCAGCTAACCTAACCTACCTACCTATTGTTCCAACTGCGACTCCGTGAAATATCGTGCATTAGTGAGGAGACGATCGTCCATACGTGTGTAGTTAGGCTACAGATATTCAATTCAAGCTCACTTAAATTAACGGAAGAATCAGTTTTTTCATCTCAAACGATTTTGGACCGAGCATAGCATGAAAAAATGCCCCTATTCTGTGTAATAATCTCTAAAAGAACGTCCTCAAATCTGAGTATTATAATGCAATAATTGAATTTAATTGCGTTCACATCCAGTTAAATAGGATTCGGCTCCTTGAATGGGATGCTGAAATTTGATTGTGAGACAAAAGTCGACTGATTGTATATATTTTTACAAAGAATCAGGGCGTCTTTTATCCATGTATTCGGCCGGAGACTGTATAGATTATAGAGCGGTTGAATAAATCCAGCAGCGCAGATATAAAAGATGCAGCCGCACTAAAACAGAACTATAACTCCGCGTACGTGCATACATTGTTCCTGTTCCGTGTTCCATTCTGCTCGACCTGCGCCACGTAATGCATGTAATTGAATGTTAAAATTGCAGGAGGATTTGCCGGGGCTTTTCGTTATTAAACGGGGACGAATGGAGGCGAATTTTACGTTTGAAGCGGTCAGCCGTTAATAAAATTTCCCGCGAAATAACAGGCGAGGCTGCTGCGGCAGGCGAATTTCTGCTCTACTCTCTAAGTACACTACAGATAAAAAGTATATCGACAACTATCGTGGTATATCGTCGGAATCGTTATTCGAAACTGAAGCAAAAATCGTAGTTAGTATGCTTTTGGATGCTTGAAAATGGAATGAAATGGAGAGAGTGGATACGCAAGTTTAGTGGGTAGTAACGGAACATCGATTCGATTAAATTTAAGCTGAGCGGCGATAAATAGGGAAAAAAAGGATTAGGGGGAGGGAACGTGTGAAGAAAAAAGTAGCTGCTACCGAGGTTTGGGTCCGGTGTACATCTTATCTGGCCCCGTAAGTCGTAAGTAAGGTGTTCTCGGACGCGTTTCAACTTGACGCCATTTTTATTTTCCTCCCAGCGAGAATGGATGACTCACGCGACCGACCGGCCTCCAACGGGTACCGGTCTCACCGTGAAAGTTTACAAGCTATATTGGCGAATTTATCGATAACAGCTTGCAACGAGCCGCAATAATTCGTCGAATCAAGGAATACATCAGGTCGGTGAGTATGAAACGCCATTTTGTTTCTGAGATTTGGTTGTAAGTTCCTCCCGATTTCATCATTAACAGTGGTGCCACGCCTCTCAGCACGACTAGTACAGCCTACTTTAATACTTAGCCATTCTGAGCATAAAATGGCAACACAACCTAACACGACCTACAGCATTAACCTCGGACTTCCTGCAGGCTCCCAGTCTGTCTCTCTCGGATTTTCTAATCTACTAAAATTGAACGAATAACGTCGGTTAATTTTTGATGAAAATTGGCGCATATCAGTTCGCGTTCAAACGATATTGCACAAAGGAAGGGGCAATTAACGAAAACTATCGACGTAGCGAAAGCAGGGTATCGAAATTGCAACATTAATTGGTCTACTAACTAATATAATGTAACAACCGCGTCGCGCTGTATACCCAGATTAAATTCCTGATCCCCGTTTAAATTACCATAAATTCCATACGTGCTACCTACGTTGTCATAATACGCGAACGAACAATTAATTCCGGAACCAGATGGCTGCTACGTTTCCTGAAACCTCTTCCTTCGAGGAATCATCTTTGCGATATTAATGATATCTTCGTTCTCCGTCTCACTACACTATCTAAACGTACATACGTTTACAAGAAAACTGATAATTAATTACGTAATGCAGTTGAAGTATTACATATTGGAACGCTTCTTATTGATTCATCTCTTTGATTCATCTGATTGATTTCTTATTGATCTGGTACGAATTCTAAACCCTCGTCACGTTAGTAGCGAAAAATCGGTGTCCCCTTTGTCGTACAGATTCGTGTATTACGACTTAATCCTGGAGTATATACACGTATACCTCAAACGATTTTGGGCCAGTCGTCGTGCCACGTGCAGTACCTGTACATTATGAAAAATCGTTCTAAACAAATTAGTAATTTAATTTTGTATTGTAGATTTAGTTTTAGGCGACGTTCGATAAACGTTTGCGTGGTGCAAAGAAAGGGAGGTATAGCGAGCTCGGTGACCGCGTGGCTGCTTGCCAACCCGCATACATCATACCGTGACATAATCATCCTATATTCGCACCCCACTCATTCGACTTCCCATACTCTCGCTCACTCTCGAGCGCTGCTCTGCTGCATTACGCTTACGCTCTGCGGTGCGGATAGTCTCGTCCGTAGTGTGTGTATTGCGTGGCGCTATCATTGCCACGACGCAGCGCTTGTGCTAAACGACATCCTACTTCCGGCTCCTCAGCTAAGCTAACCTACCTACCTATTGTTCCAACTGCGACTCCGTGAAATATCGTGCATTAGTGAGGAGACGATCGTCCATACGTGTGTAGTTAGGCTACAGATATTCAATTCAAGCTCATTTAAATTAACGGAAGAATCAGTTTTTTCATCTCAAACGATTTTGGACCGAGCATAGCATGAAACAATGCCCCTATTCTGTGTAATAATCTCTAAAAGTACATAATTATATGGTAGTCCATATCACGAACCTCCTCAAATCTGAGTATTATAATGCAATAATTGAATTTAATTGCGTTCACNGCGCTATCATTGCCACGACGCAGCGCTTGTGCTAAACGACATCCTACTTCCGGCTCCTCAGCTAACCTAACCTACCTACCTATTGTTCCAACTGCGACTCCGTGAAATATCGTGCATTAGTGAGGAGACGATCGTCCATACGTGTGTAGTTAGGCTACAGATATTCAATTCAAGCTCACTTAAATTAACGGAAGAATCAGTTTTTTCATCTCAAACGATTTTGGACCGAGCATAGCATGAAAAAATGCCCCTATTCTGTGTAATAATCTCTAAAAGAACGTCCTCAAATCTGAGTATTATAATGCAATAATTGAATTTAATTGCGTTCACATCCAGTTAAATAGGATTCGGCTCCTTGAATGGGATGCTGAAATTTGATTGTGAGACAAAAGTCGACTGATTGTATATATTTTTACAAAGAATCAGGGCGTCTTTTATCCATGTATTCGGCCGGAGACTGTATAGATTATAGAGCGGTTGAATAAATCCAGCAGCGCAGATATAAAAGATGCAGCCGCACTAAAACAGAACTATAACTCCGCGTACGTGCATACATTGTTCCTGTTCCGTGTTCCATTCTGCTCGACCTGCGCCACGTAATGCATGTAATTGAATGTTAAAATTGCAGGAGGATTTGCCGGGGCTTTTCGTTATTAAACGGGGACGAATGGAGGCGAATTTTACGTTTGAAGCGGTCAGCCGTTAATAAAATTTCCCGCGAAATAACAGGCGAGGCTGCTGCGGCAGGCGAATTTCTGCTCTACTCTCTAAGTACACTACAGATAAAAAGTATATCGACAACTATCGTGGTATATCGTCGGAATCGTTATTCGAAACTGAAGCAAAAATCGTAGTTAGTATGCTTTTGGATGCTTGAAAATGGAATGAAATGGAGAGGAAGGGAGAGAAAGAGAGATCTATACTAAATTAATACACAAATATAATAGTACTTCATATTACAACTGTAAAAATTATGCTAATCGAATAAACGTGATACATGAGTTTATCATTTATCAGATAGTTTTATTAGAACGAAGGAGATGACTTTTGAGGGTCAGTGTATGTATGGTCAGACGTTATCGTCTCGTGATGTAACGTTCATGGTAAAAGAGCCGCCTTTACGTTCTACTTCCGCGCATGGTATTCTGATATCAAGTTACGCCCACGCCGCCGCCGCCGCGCCGTGCCGCGCAAAACTCGGACGTCGTGCGCCAGTTAAAGGTGCAAATTTTCACCGGGGAATCCTAGCGATTCCATTGCATAAACGCTTTTATGCTAATTTCAATTCACCGTCTCTTTTTCCAGCCGAGAGGACCGCGATTATGACGCTGGCAATATAATAGGAAACAATTTGAAACTGTTGTACCGTAAAGCCTCGAATCGACCGAGACCGAACTAGCTAGACTACATACTTATCAAATCTAAGTGAACGTTCCTTATGCTGAATACTTTTCAGAGAATCATTACCAGACGTCTGATCGTGACAGCCGACATTCAAATCGATTTACTAACAATAAGTTTTCTTTTAGATCATGCCTGACAAGAACTTTTACATTAAACCTGAAAGTTCTCTAGTCTTCTAATAAGTTATATACATGTATTTTTCAATTTATCTCTGTTTTAGAACAAAAGTTATGAAAAACAACTGGGATTTTTTAAATTCCTAATCGTTTGTTCAGATCGATATTGACTGATCTTTATGAGACATTGTATTATACATGTACAGTATACGTTATACCCTGGTTAGATTTATAAATTAAAATGAATTTTCATCTAATATTGTATAATTGTTTTTAAACAATTTTTTATGAACATATTTTATGAATATTTTGATCTCGTCGAACGTTTAGAATCGGTTCACGTATAATTCATTGAAATGCGTAGTTGGAATTCTTGGACGGTTTGAGAAGTTTTCAGCCGTAGACTCGCGCCTGTTTTATTCATCGTCTTCGTCCGCAGTTTAAGCCAGTCGTAATTTCGCACGTGCAGCCCCGTTTCACCAACTCGCCGTTTAATCGTGATGAGCCGCGTTGTTTAAGTACAGACCCGTGTGTCCTCTTGTTTGCTAAATTCCCCGTAATGGCGGGGAAAAACTTTATCTCCTAACGTTAAGACTCCGCGAAAAGCTTAGCGAGAAAATCTCGCGAAAATTCCTACAAGCACGATCCAGGATTTGCTGAACACACATCACGTCGCGTGTACATCATATATTTTTGAATAAATGTTTCGTCCGTTTTCAAGTAAACATACATTTTGTATAATGTATAATATTATATTTAGTTTTAGAATCAATTAATCATTAGAAATCGTTATGGGATTCATTTCCCTATCTGGAGTCATTTCCTCGAGCTTTTCTTATTTTTCAGAATTCCGCATGATCGATAAATCAAGAGGATGAGACAATGTAATCGTTGTAGTTATGCAATATTCCATGTTATCATTGGTATATTCTTTATCGTGATGGGCAACATATTTGTCAGTATCGCAGCGTTAAGGATAAGGAAAGAATTTACGATGAGACTTTCGCGCTCGATAACCGGTGACGAGATAAACTGTCTTGAATAAAATCCGGTTTACAGAAAGGTCGCGCAGCGTATACACACTTAGTATTTATAATACAAACGTGAAAGCGTGAGCAATAAAATTGGCGGTGCGTGGTGAAACGAAATACGATATCGCCGTATGCTATACTTTCACAAAGGTTAATACGAATTTATTAGTTGTCCGGCGTCCCGCGGACCAACGCGCACACGGTCTAACTTCGCCGACCGCGGCGTGTAACGTTTTCACGAACAATGCTTCAAACGATATGCAACCTAGTACCGTTTAATGTGTTTCGTTTATCTGCGTTTGATAGCTCGTTGTTCGGTTCGTATATTACAACGAACGAATTAAACGGGTAGTTATCTTGTTTGCTACGTGCCGACAGTGGCAGGTGTCTCGCCGAAGGAATTCTATCAACTTTCGTTCGAACCTTCAACTCTGCGATACCTGCACGGTTTCTAATAAGTATTTTGTCTTTCGTTAACTGAACTGATAGATAAACGTTGAATTGAAATAATCTAACATAAAGACTGTCTACTCTTTATTTATTTAATCGTCGAGAGTGAAATAGTTGGGAAGTGAGTTTCCTCGGGATTCGAGTGCAGATTCCTGGGAATGAAAAAGGGCAGCAGCACGGCTTCGGGATGACGTGGTCATAACCGTGGATCATAATAGAAAGTTTACCGAGGTCCAGGGGTGGAAGACGTAGCGGATAATGCGGTAAGTTTTAATTGTTATGGGTCATCGTGGGGCAAAGTTATTTCATTCCACGGCTATTAAATCAAGATTATTAGTCTTCATTTCTTACGTGCTCGTAACGTCTTCGGTCCTTCGTTCGTTCCCATTGAAAGGGTACTCAGGATCTCCGTTAACAAGTTGCCTCTCACACAATTCAACCATCCACCCTGACAGTAACCACACGATCCGCTAACGAATCTCGCAATTACACTGCCGTTCAAAAGTATCTGCAATTTTCTCTGCTGTTACGAACTATCATTGTTAAACACAATCTCTATTGTTGTATATTTCTTGTACCTACAACGTCATAATTGATATACTGATTGGTTACTACATTTTCTATATTAAGCGCAATAATAATAATTGATACACTTTCATCTAATGATTCATCCATTTAACAGAATAATTAATTCAATAATAAAACTGTGGTTTTCATACATTTATAGAAAAGAATAATTATTCATTTCGTTCGAAAGACGATTTTGTTTAAAAGAGACTTCAAACTGTTTTATTATTATAGAACTAACAATAAGAAATAAGTGTTGATACTTTTGAGCGGCAGTGTACCTCTTCCCTTTTTTCCTTCTTACGAGTTTAGAAGCAAGTATTTATAAGTACTTAACGGTCGAGATGCGATTAACGGCGTTACGAAACCATGCGGTTTCAGCGAAGTTATGTTGAACGCTGGGTAACATTTCAGAGACGGACGGGAAAAATCGTTTTACAGATTTCCGTCCATAAACTCGAAAAGTCTGAATGTCCTACAAATAGAGTGTCTGTCTAACCGCGGACCGAATACATGTCCCGCTCGTGGGACAAAAACGACCTTTACCACACACTTTATTTCCCTACTTACACTTTTACTAGTTACACATTTTTTGTCATATGTCTAATAAACGGACGTTAAATGAAAACGTATATCACGGTGAAATGTGTAATAAAATGACTCGTGACAGTGACTCGCGTTAATATCTGGACACAAAACTTCTGTACTTGAAAACGGAGGGACGGAGGAATGTTAATAACGAAATAAAATGCGAGTAACGTAATTAAATAAATTAAATATAATTCGTTGAAGAACGCTAATGGGAAACATTTGATCATGAAATTTAATAGAAAATTAGGTCTGTTCTCAGCCGGTTGAGTTAGCTGAACGCGAATGGAAGAAACAGCTTGACTTCCATCTCGCGATAATCGTCCCGTTTTTCACGTTATCACCGGTCGCTATGCGAAAAAGACGAATTTTGAAAATTGCTCGGCATTACAACTATCCGAGCACGCAGGATGTAACGATTTCTTCAGGACGGGATTTGTTTTTACGGCTCGAGTCAAAGAACGTCACGTTCATTTCGTAGAGAAACCCGATCTCGCAAGAAGCGAACGAGGAATTAACGACGCGCGGTGAATAGACGGATTTCGTTTACGAGACTGAAATGCCGTCGTGGCATCCTGTTTTCTTATTAAACGCCGTTCCTCTGATTTTATTCATTTCCTATATAGGGTTTCTATATACGCTGCGGTGAAATTAAATCTTAGAGGCTTTTTAAGATTCGATAAAACATATTTTAGACGAAAATTAATTTAATATCATTCGTTAAATATTAATAAGTAGCTTCTGAGTTGAACCAGCAACCCTTTTCATTCGATTCGATCACATTCGATTTCTTTAAATACAGAAAATTCATATATGGTCTAGTAATAATCTTTTGACTGGAATTTTTGTGAACACCGCGGTGTTTAGAAATAGATAGTGCTCGACGCGTGGACCAAACGATTCCACGTTAATTGACGTCGCATTTAGGGAGGCCGGTCGCAAGCCGGACAATTATAAATAGATTAGCAATCCTGTTCGTAATCAGTGCTAATGTCACTCGGCAATTCTCATGTGTCTCTATGATTGCGAATGAAATTGGCCGGGCGTGCACACAACACGGTTCCAGGGTGCAATGGAAAACTATGCACGATGATCCGATTTCATAGGTTTACTCTGCCGAAACCGGATCTAATGCTTCCGTATTCAACCCTAAATACCGACGCTATTATCCCCATCCTCCTTCTATCGTTACACTTATGCCATTACTCTGTCGACAATTTAAATGTTTATATTATATTTAGTAATTATTATAATACGGCATAAAACTGAACTAAACATTAATATTTATGAATGTGATATTAATAACAGTTATTAAAATAAAAATTGATTGTATCTGAAGAATCCATTTGATGGGACTCGTCGTCGGTTTATAAGAAATTGTACGTTATTTCGCTTCAGGTACCACGTACGTTAAAGGTTAATCGGATTTTTTGTTCGACCGGATGGAAATACGCGTCGCGATTTAATTTGTCGTAGGCCGGCCAATAATTACTACCAGAGGCGACCGGTCCCGATCGGCTGTCGATAAATTACGGAAATCAAACCCGAGAACAAGCACCGCGTTTCGATTAATATTTACGATCCACGGATTTCGACGTCCCACGAAAAATTGATCTGCAATCAAGTGAGAACAACGTTAATAATGGGCTTTTTTCCAATTGCCAGATAACGTGAATTTATGTTTCAATAGCAGGCTGTACACGGTGTTACCATAAAACCTACTGACAATTCTGTTTACGAGGAATCATCATGTCATTCATATACGGCGATTTTCATACAATTTTCGATAAATATTCGTTAGTTCTATCTAGAAAATTAGCCAGATTTTGTTCGAATCCGTTTTTTATCCCAGGGGAGATGTCGACCTTTTGATCTGAGACGATCCTTGTATACCAGATATCTTACCTAACTTGACCATCTTAAATATATCGCTTATTTTATACGATATATGATGCTTATTTCAATATGCGACTTAATATACTTTGACGAACGTAGATGCACTTTTTCTGAAGTTTAATTGTAAATTTATCGACTCACCTTGTATAATTGTAATTGAAGCAATTTTTGTAACGAGTCGCCGGGTCGGCTCGGCGAATCGCGTGGGCCGTTAACTACGAGTTTTCATGTTGCTGCACCGCGAAAACCCACGTACGTACGCGATATCGTGCAGGAATACTGGAAACTGGTAATCGACCATTTAGAATCCATTAGTGGATTCTAATTACCGATCGTTACCATTTTCATAGTGACGAGAAAAATGTTTGTCAGTTCCAGCCGATAGTACTGTCTTTAGTATTCGCTACTAATTTTTCTTGTTTTCTTGTAATAACGTCCATATATGTTACATACAAATAATGCATTTCATGTAAATAAATCACATCGTCTGGTTAATTAAATCACAAGTCCGACTTGAATTTGAAATAAATTCCTCTCAATTATTCTTAATTTTTATTTCATTCGAACATTTAATGATCTACAGCGATGGATTAAACACTCGACCGATTAATTCTTCCTCTATGAAATTGCCAGTTCGCCGATGATAGTTTCAGGAGCGTTTTACCCAGATAAAAACATCGGTGAATACGTTCCATTTCTTTTGAAAACGTAGGGGAAATGTTGACGGCGCAGGAAGCTCGAAATAATGTCGAGCATCGGTTTTAGAACTGCGATCACTCGGTCAAAATACGTTCAAAAGGCCTCGTTTACCGGTAATTATGAGATTTTATTAGAGAGTTCTTCGCAAGTCTCTTGACGCGCTATAATCAATGGGGCTGTGGTGCGTTTCGTTATTCCCGTTGTAGTATTACTTGGAATTAGTGTATTCTTCTATACATACATACATTAAAGTTGGAAACGCGCCAGAAAGCATAGCGATCCACGTGAGTAGAACAATCCTTCAAAATCGATTCCCGAAGTTAAATCCAGATTTCCAGAAACTCCCTGTGTAAGTGATTAAATCTTGATTTGGACAAACAGTATATCGGGGCTCGAGTAATGATCGACGTTCTACTGNGTTCTATCTAGAAAATTAGCCAGATTTTGTTCGAATCCGTTTTTTATCCCAGGGGAGATGTCGACCTTTTGATCTGAGACGATCCTTGTATACCAGATATCTTACCTAACTTGACCATCTTAAATATATCGCTTATTTTATACGATATATGATGCTTATTTCAATATGCGACTTAATATACTTTGACGAACGTAGATGCACTTTTTCTGAAGTTTAATTGTAAATTTATCGACTCACCTTGTATAATTGTAATTGAAGCAATTTTTGTAACGAGTCGCCGGGTCGGCTCGGCGAATCGCGTGGGCCGTTAACTACGAGTTTTCATGTTGCTGCACCGCGAAAACCCACGTACGTACGCGATATCGTGCAGGAATACTGGAAACTGGTAATCGACCATTTAGAATCCATTAGTGGATTCTAATTACCGATCGTTACCATTTTCATAGTGACGAGAAAAATGTTTGTCAGTTCCAGCCGATAGTACTGTCTTTAGTATTCGCTACTAATTTTTCTTGTTTTCTTGTAATAACGTCCATATATGTTACATACAAATAATGCATTTCATGTAAATAAATCACATCGTCTGGTTAATTAAATCACAAGTCCGACTTGAATTTGAAATAAATTCCTCTCAATTATTCTTAATTTTTATTTCATTCGAACATTTAATGATCTACAGCGATGGATTAAACACTCGACCGATTAATTCTTCCTCTATGAAATTGCCAGTTCGCCGATGATAGTTTCAGGAGCGTTTTACCCAGATAAAAACATCGGTGAATACGTTCCATTTCTTTTGAAAACGTAGGGGAAATGTTGACGGCGCAGGAAGCTCGAAATAATGTCGAGCATCGGTTTTAGAACTGCGATCACTCGGTCAAAATACGTTCAAAAGGCCTCGTTTACCGGTAATTATGAGATTTTATTAGAGAGTTCTTCGCAAGTCTCTTGACGCGCTATAATCAATGGGGCTGTGGTGCGTTTCGTTATTCCCGTTGTAGTATTACTTGGAATTAGTGTATTCTTCTATACATACATACATTAAAGTTGGAAACGCGCCAGAAAGCATAGCGATCCACGTGAGTAGAACAATCCTTCAAAATCGATTCCCGAAGTTAAATCCAGATTTCCAGAAACTCCCTGTGTAAGTGATTAAATCTTGATTTGGACAAACAGTATATCGGGGCTCGAGTAATGATCGACGTTCTACTGTATTGTTTGCATTGGTATGGAGAAGGGAATATTCACGTGTATTTATTGTTTTCGGCGGACGGTCGTTAGACTCGGTCTGGACCCAATTCTGTGTTCGTTTTGTACAGGGAATTTCTCCTGCGGTCCGGCACACGGCTAACGGTAAATTTACAGCGCACAAACAGCGCCCGGATGCGAAGCGAAA
>SMSR01009633.1:0-11607 GCA_019453355.1 Ceratina japonica
ACCAGCGGATTCATTGCCATTGAACTCTTGACCCGAGACTGGAACGCCCATTTCGTTCGTATTTTCGGGTACATCCATAAGAAATAATAATGTGGACAACAATGTCCAGTTTGCAAATTAATTATTTCACATTGAAGAAATATGTAGCTTCTTTCCTTTGATTTTCACATACATCCCTATTACGATTATTCTAATCCCATCATTTAATAAAAAAAAGTAATGCAAAGTAAAGCTAAAATCGTAGCTATTACGTATTGAATTTTAGACTATTTTATTCCAAAAAGTAATTATGCGAAATGAAATAAGGACTAAGCCGATTTGAGATGTACATTAAACTAAACATTGAAATGAATTTTGAATATTATTTACAGTATTGAATATCATACATAATTCAATAAATTTAGTATTAAAATCGGCGCAAACTTTCCCGACAATCCAATACTTTGGCAACTCGGCGTTAGTGGGGTAGAAGACGGGTAGAAGAGTACGTAGGTCCGAGTACTAACGAAAATTTGTAAAGCTTTAGAGAGACAGAGAAGCATGCTCACAGCGATCGGAGACTAGCGTTTGCGGCTAGGCAAAGAAAGAGATCACTATCTGCCAACTTTCTCTTTCTACCGTCCGGACGATTTTTCGGCCTGCTCACGTTGTCCGTGTTCTACCCTTATATGTGTATGTCTCAACATACTATAGCACGTTCGGACTCTAGTATATTGTGGTAGTTGGAATCCATGTTGGAATTCAAACGCATAGAGATTTAATAACTTTTGTTTATTACAAATTATGAAGCTATAAGTCAATGTTTCCTTACACTTTTTATTTCAAAATATTCTTTGTACGATCCCGCACGCCGGTAACGAGACCGATTTTCGATTTTCGCTCTTCAAACTGTAGAAAAACCTACTTTAATAGATCAGTTTCACGTTCTTGGCGATTCTTCAAAAAATAGCTACAGAAATTTCATAACAATCTTCTCTTACACATAACTGTCCACCTTATAATACATTTTTCTTCTAATGTTGTTTATAAAATGCCATTAAATGTTGATGCGGGGCCTAGAAGCCCTCAAGAGCGGCTCTGCTAGGCGATGACAGCGCGATGATCGAGGAACTATTATATACTCTATTATATACTCTAGAAGGAGTTGAAATGCATCCACGTTTGGTAACTTTTGTTTATCCCAAATTATGAAGCAATAAGGCAATGTTTCCTTACACTTTTTACTTCGAAATATTCTTTGTACGATTCCGCATGCCGGTAAAGAGCCCGATTTTCGATTTTCGCTTTTGATACTTGAAAAAAAAACGCATTTTTGGTGAAAAATTTTTTTTTTTAACAATTTTAAAAAAAAAGTTCTCTTTACCGGCATGGACATATGTTTCCTGAACACGAATATCTAAATTTTATTGCATTTTTCTCAAAATTACGCTCAGAAAATGGGAAAAACGTTTTCGTAGTTCGCGTTTTCTCCGCCAGGAATACTGCTTTGGCTCCTGTATACCCTTATAACTGCGACTCCCCAGAAGGAAAAGAGAGGGAGGTCTTTCAAGTCATCAAGGGAGTTTCCCTGATTCAACGTGCGAGACAACCAATCAGGGTGTCTTCCCCAACTCCTTCATAACCAGACGTTCTCTTCCTTGGTTGACGAAACTTGCCCGAAAAACCAGAAAAAGGGTCAGTCGTCTCAGAACGATTGCATCGGAAAGTTCATCCAGACATTCATAGTGCTTTACAATAACATTGACGATCATTCAAGACACATCACATATAGTTTTCAGTTACCATCACATAAGCAAATCATCAGTGCAACTCCATGACACTGCCGCCCATTCAAGGAATTCATGCGAGTTTTTATAATTGCCAGCATACAGGCAACAAAAAGATCAGACAAGTGATCTTGCTAATCAGCAGTTCATTTTGAAATAGTGGGATTCAAATTACCTTTGATTACCACCTCTTGTCATACAACCAGCATTCGGGTTGTGACGAGACAGCAACATACAATTTTAAGACGTGGCGTTCCAGTAAGAAAACCACGTTAAATTTCGTGAACACTTTCTCCGTCAACAACCGAACCGAATCTGTTCTCGATGTTGAAAACTACTGTAAAAGTTTTAAATCAAGTAGATATTAGCAATTATCATTAATTGATAGTTTATATAAAGAAGAAAAGTACTAAATATAATAAGAAAAAGTCTAAAACTTTCACTGCTGAAGACGTTAGCAACTTCTGCAACAATGCATCTGATGAAGTACGTTTAGCTAAAAAGGTAAATTCCTTTATACGATTTTAGATTACATTTCTTTCCTTCTTGATTTATCTCTCATTCTTTTAACGCTTTGGAAATAATACTTTTTATAGGTTATTCTTATTTTTGGAATTCTTGGTGCACTAAGAAGAATAGAATTAACGAATATGACAATAGATGACGTTGAAGATGATTCACTAATGTTGTTAGTACGGATTCCAGTTACTGAGAACAATGTTCCCCGCTTTTTTTCAATTCATGGAGAATTTTACAAAATATGTAAGAAATACATAAATTTAAGGTACCGATATTGATAAGCATAAAAGATTTTTCCTTCACTATTCTGATGGAAAATGCGCACGCCAGCCCATTAGTATAAATACAATAGGTCAAATACCTAAGCAAATTGCAACTTGGTTATCCTTACCAGACCCTAATTTATAAACCGGTCATAGATTCCGACGAACGTCGGCAACTTTGCTAGTCGACGGAGGAGACGATCTCAGCGACTTAAAACGACATGGCGGATGGAAATCGACCGCTGTCGCAGAAGGCTACATTGATACATCGTTGCGCCAGAAAGGAGAAGTACACAAAGAATAACAAAGTCGATTATTTTAAAAAGTAGTAACGTCAGGCAGATAGACGAAAATCCGAAGCAAATTGCATCTACCTCTGGGACACGAATTACGATTAAATATTCAAAACAATTTATTACGATTCCTCCTGAAAATTCAAGCACAAAGTCCCCATCATTAAATAAAAATCAACTGGATAATGATGGTGAATTTCACAATAATATATTTTGTACACCAAGTAGCACACAACAAGGTACGTGTGGTTCACCGTTAAAAAAACGTAAAAAGCAACCAGTGTACCAGGAACTTGAACAATTCTTCTCTGTACAAAATGATAAAAACATTTCATTTCAATTTCACAACTTAAATGTAACTATTAACATTAATCACTGTAACAAAATTGACCAAAAATAAACGTTAATTTGTATTTGAATTACAATGTATGTTTATATTTTCTGCGTGCACTTTTCAACTTTCTTACTTTTTATCGTAATATCAAAAATTTTTTTCAGTATATTTTTTATTGCCCCTCGACCCAACTCCACCCCTCCCGAATGCACCACTCGTGTAATTCTCGTCAAGAGTGTAAGTTCTATTCTCTTTTGTGATTGTCGAGGTCCGCGACACTAGTTTCAAATAGTAGTATACGCAACACCTGTAAGGGAGACTCACGCACTTATGTGAGTTAACGCCCTCAATATGCTCGGGCGAAAACTCGCACGCATGCGTAAATCGACTTCCCCTCATACTAGTTGCATAATGTACTAAATTAGTTTTATTTCATCGTACATGCAAAAACGAGAAATAAATTTCTTTTACCGGGTCAAGTTAAACAAAAGCAAAGTGCTTCGTTATTTGAAGGATTTTGTAAAAGTACTTGAAAGTGAGGGAGATTTCACGTTGTTCACTGATCTCCCGAAAGATGAGCGTAAGATAATTATAGCACGAGTAATTAAGATTTACCTTCAATTCGAAGAATTATATGCCGATTGCCGTCAAATTAGAGATATCTGTTCTTTCTATAAAATGAACAATTACGTTAAATTAGCGTTATCGGTTAATACAAAACAAAGGGAGGGGCAACTGAGTATTTTGAGAGTCACATCGGGGACTGTTTGAAAATTACTTTAGAATCTCCGAAATTATCTAAATGTGCGAGCAAACTTTTACTAGTGTCGTTCCCGGAAAACACTAGAAAAGTCGTAATGTACATACGTGACTCACTGTCGCATGCTGATTCGCTCCCTAAAATAATAAAAGTTAAAGGAAATTCGGGCGTGAAATTTTTCGTCAGCGTTTAAAATGATATTAAAGAGATGGGCGTTACGATCGATGGTATGCCTCGCGAAAAAAGAATGGAAATTATGAAGATGTTATTGGAGAAGATTATTAACATTGAGAGCTTGAAGAGACTAGAAGAAACGGTCGAAGCATTTAACGTCACGAAGTTGAATTTAACCACAAAAGACTTTGGAACCTTAAAACAGGAATCAGACTTTAATATTGTGCCCAAGGGCAGCACCTTCCATTTTTAAAAAATTCATTCGCTCATAAGTCCAGTTCATGCAACGTCCTTCAGATGTACATGCTGGGTTCTTTGAGGTCAGGATCTTGTTTCAAGGTCATTTGGAAGTCGAATCTTGCAGAGAAAAAACCGTATTCGAGCATAAGATTGCCTGCTCTTTCAGAATTTGTGGTAAAAAATGGGGGTTGTCATTTAAAAAGCACGAGTTGATCTTCAAATGACCTTGAAAACTGCATCCAAGGTCAAGACAGAGGACACCATTCGATTCCCCGTATTCGATTTAGTGTAACCATTGATTAACTCTTTCCTCCGGCTACGTCTAGGTTTTAGTAGGGGTCCGTTATTTTTCGGACACCCTGTATATATAATATATAGCAGATAGTCTAAATTATTATTTTCTTATACGTTTTCAGTGTGAATTAAATATTGTTTATTCTCGCAGGTATTAATTATAAACTTTCAACGCAAATAGGTGAAGCAATGTATGAAAATGTAGAATGAAAAGTTAAAATAAGAGGAAATAATAAAATAAATAACTTTCCATCGAAGAACACCAACCTAATTTGTGTGGAATATTAAAATGTTCTTGTCTTCGAAGATTATCTTCCAAGATATATGCGAATAATCAATATTTGCCATTATTTTTTGTAAAAAAGATTGAGTTTTATACTATGTTGGTTTATTACACTAATAATAATAATAATTTACCATCATAGGATATTTGTCGATTTACCATTTATGTACATACATGCTCTTAGAGAACAAAGGTACAAATGAGACCCAAGTATAAACGATAAATTTCACGCATTCATTGATTTCAGGAATGGTAGTTATATGTTTAATTTTTAGGAGGAACAATTTGTAAATATAAGACAATAAATAACATAAATAATTTTTGTAATAAGGAAGATCTTTTGGGGAAATAAAAATGTTATTTATTTTACATTTCATTCTACAATTCCAAACAGAGTTTACGTAATTGTTGCAAAAATATAATATTGCCACTTTCTGCATCGAGTCAGATATAATTTTGGGAAATAGGAAGAGATAATAAAATTAACTATGAATTTTCATTACATTCATTTATTACGAAATCAAATTATCAACAAAATAACAAATATAAAATTTGTTACCAGTCATACAACAACAAACATATAACGTTCAGCAACAACTATGGTTCAGCCCAAAAGTTTGGAACATGTTAAGATTTCTGATAGCATTCATCTTCCGGATTGAAACCGTGTATTTTGACAATTCATATGCCGACGTTTCGCCAACGATGCAGTTAGCTTCATCAGGGCTGTAGGCTCTGATACTAGTAAGATGGAGGTCAATCCGGAAGATGAATGCTATCAGAATAAACAATAACCGTGAAAGCCTTAAATCCATGTTAAGATTTAAAAACACATAACGATCTTCTTTTATAAGTGAAGATTTTATTTACAATATTAAACTTTGGTAGCATAGAAATGTTTGTTAAGTATGTATAAAAATGAGGCTAAAGATTATGTTCCTCTTATTTATCACAAAAGCTATGCTAATGTGCAAAGACGTCTTTTTAAAAGAGTCCTTCTTTTTTCTTGATGACTACTTGAAATAATTTTGGCATTCTGAAAATTAATTTTCCAATTTTTTTCGATTCAATATTCCGTATTCACATGTCCTCCAATATATAATATAATAATTGCAGAAATCGATCTTATATTTTAATTACTCTTCGCGTTAATTACTCTTTAATTAAAAATATAAGCTTCTACTATTTCTTATTATTAAAGAGTAATTACTCTTTACGTTAATTAATCTTTAATTAATAATACAGGCTTCTATTATTACTTATTATTAAAGAGTAATTACACTCTGCATTAGTTACTCTTTAATTAAAAATACATGTTTCTATATTTCTAAATTCAACTATAAAGTTCATAAAAATATTGTAATATTAATATAAATGCAATATTTTATATGTGAAAACATTTGCTTCGGCCAAAAAGTAGAGTCTGCTCCAAACTTTTGAGTAAGAGCAAATCATGTTCACAGCTTCGAAATATTAACCCACATTCCCTCGACTGGCAACGGTAAGAAGAAAACAGCTGAAATATTCAGTGGAAGTTTCGTTTTCGGCGACATTTCTATTTTATAGTCTTTTAATAAAGTAGCTATGCAAGATTTCATCTGCAACAAAGCCATCCTCATTCCCACGCACATTCTCGGTCCCTCACCAAAAGGTAGAAAAGTATATTTCTCATTGTTCTTCTTTCCCTCTTCGCTGAATCGTTCCGGATCAAAGGTCTCCGGGTCAGGCCAATATTTCGGATCTGACTGCAGCGCGTAAGCCGGTATAATGATCTCAGTACCCGATTTTGCACGATATTTCAGTCCGTCCGATCCCTCCAAGTCGAACTGTTCGGTGCACCGCTTTTGCAACGTTCCCACTCCTATAGAACATCTCTGCGATTCACTGATCACTTGGTCCATGTACGTCATCTCCTTTAGCCCTTCGTACGTTAACACACCACCGTGTTTCTCGATCACCGTCTTCACCTCGTTCCTCAATCTATCTTGAACGTTCTGATGAACGGCCAAGTGATACCCAATGTAAACCAACGTGATACTCGAAGACTGGTATCCGTCGATATAAAACGAGAACGCATGCGCCGCGAGAGCTTCTAAATCCAGCTTCTCTCCTGATTTCTCAAGGTCCATCATTAACTGTAGGAAATCATTCCTAGGCGCCGATTCCTTTCGTCTAGTCTCCAAATTTTCCTGGACTATTTTTTTAAATATCTCCTCCAACTCTTTCGGCACGAACTTGACCTTTGCCAAGCGATTCCATTCCGGAAAGAGGAATAAGAAGTTGATAAAGAATCCTTCGATGAAGTTCGGCGCGAATACCGAATGACCGACCTGATCGAACGCCATGGGATTGTCCTTGTCCTCGAAGCAGAGTCCTTCGATGCCCAATCCAGCGTTCGCGACGACTTCGCCAGTGAATTTGGAGAACAGATATTTCAGTTCAACTTCGTACTTGTCGTTCGCACTCAGTCGTCTGTTCAGGTAATCCTGAAGCTTCTTACACACTCCGGTGACGGTTATAAATAGAGATTTCAATCTGGAGCTGGAGAACGCGTACGTCAAGCGTTTCCTTCCGATCGTCCAAGCTTCTCCGTAATTAACAAACGGATTTTTCGCCACCAATGGATCGATCTCAGGGTTGATTTCAATAGCATTATCGTGGAAGCTTGAGAAACTTGTTTGTAAAACTGTTTTCACTAACTGCGGCTCGCGAATAACTAAAATCGGTTTCAGTCCTCTGTAAATGCCGACCATACTGCTGGTTTTGTGATCGTTGTATATTTTGCGTATCAATTCGGGCAAGTTCTTCTTCATGGCTAGTATGGGCAACATGTGGCCGACGAAGGGATAACATCCTGCAGCAGTTGGAATTCCTTTTCTTTTCCAGTAACTATATCGCAAGTACAAGTATAGACACACTAATACTGATGCACCCACTATCAGTGAAAATAATGCTGATACCATGATAGCGCGCTTGCAGCAGCGATGTTGATAGGAGCTCGTCTGGAGTACTGACTACTTTAATGACCTCGTGCTGCGCGTTATAAAACGGACGGTTGTTACGTAGCAATACAGTCACTCTCATAAGTATTTGGACGTTCTAACACTTGTAAAATTATCTTCATAAACAGTGACTTGTATTAAAATTCAGACACAAACAATTTCATTTTTTTTGTAGAATTTCAGTTCGCTGAATAATGTGTAAGCAAAAATTTTTTTAAATTGTCACTTGTCAGAGTTTCGAGTGAAAAAGCAGTCGTCATGTTCTTTGCTTTCTTATTAGGATAATAAAAATCTGAAGCGTACAGTTCCTTTCAAAAATATTCGGACATTGTTACAATTGCAAAATTATCTCTTCATAAGCAGTGATTTTTGTTAACATTCAGACGCAAACCATTTCATTTTTTATTTGATCTTTGCTGAATAGTATGTAATCAAAATTTTGTTTAAAATTGTGATTCATCAAAGTTTCAAGTGGAAAAGCAATCATCTTGTTTTTAATCTTCTTATTAAGGTAACAATAGTCTGAAGCATACAATTACTCTCATAAGTGTCGGTCATTGTGACACTTGAGAAATTATATAATAGTTATATTATTCTATTCAAACACAATTTAATCACAGTGTTAGGGATGGTTGCCCTAACTGGGAGCCGGAGGTGAGAATCGGGTAGAAAGAATCTGACGCAGTTTATTCCCCAATAACAATTTCAAAGTTTATTAAAAGAAACCCAAAATCAGATTATAATAGTCAAAGTGAATAGAAACAGTAGTTATTAATGAATTCTAAAATAGAGAATGGCAGATGACCGTGGGAACTCCCTGGTAGCCCTCCTACTTGTCTTATTGATCACTGTAAAGGAAATAAACCACGATTAGAGCACTTGAAACCTGTGCCTGTATTCAACGGCAAACGAATTTACAATTCGTACTTCGCGATAGTGGACTGTATAATATGTGCAACACGAGAGGATCCCAACTCTACCTCGTGTTGCCTACGTATCAATAAACGTAGCCTCGGATAATTCGAAGTGTCGTAAATACTCCGAATTAAACTCCGTGGCTGTTCGCTAGATTATTTCTGCGAGATGAAGCTCGCACCGAGCGGTGCGACGAACACGTCGTTCCAACTCTGGTGCAAGTCCCTGTTCCTTCGGAATAGTGAGGTTTTGCCTGCGACTGAACACGGGTTCCCGGGCCGGAACAGGTATGCCGTTTATTGTCCAAGAGGATTGACCGAACTGCACCAGCTAACACCGGATACAATTAGAAAATCGCAGAGCGGGTATGATGGCTACTTAACGGCACGACGCACAGCAACTTTTGACACCAAAAGGCCGAAAAGGGAGTCCGATTCACAAGGTACAGATCTGACAAAAGTGCCTGATCAATCAGCGAAGACGTTTATGCAATTTATGAAGAACACTTTCATAAATTGCGCTGATACGGGTCTCGAATACAAGAGTATCGCTCTTTCCGTATTGAGATTTAATAATTGCTGGTCTTTTAAAAGAATTATTGCGAACAGCTGATTAAGAGTCGAAGGGGCGACGGTTTTATTTTCGTCTAGCTCGATACGCTGTTTTTTTCGGCAAATTCTTAGACGCTCGTACGAGACGTGAAGACGGCAATAAAAAGACAGAAAGCAAAGACGGGCAATGAGACGGGAATCCCGAATTCCCACGTTCTTATATAGTTCGCCGAAACACGGCGTTCTTCTCTTTCTAGGAGCTATTTGTCCTTCTCGCACTCGTGCTCCCCGTGTATACACACTGTATGAGTCACGGCACGTGTCTATAAGAAATAGTCCTCGCGGGTCACCGCGTGAGTCATCGCTCAGGTGTAAAAACTGAGCCGATTACATAATTGTCGCGTATGCTCCGGTATTATTTAATTTCGGGGAATTAACTGACCGTTAATTCCGCCGATCAATAACTTTCACGTGCACTGCAATATTTGTGGAGTCACATGAACACACGCGTTCCCTCCGACCTACATGCATTCTTAACACACAGTCATTTGTATTAATATTCAGATAAACAATTTCATTATTTGTTGGGTCTTAGTTCGCTGAATAATTTCTAATAAAAAATTTTTAAAAATCGTGGTTCGTCAGTCTTGAGTGAAAAGCAATCGTCATGTTTCTAACTTTCTTGTTAAGCTAATAAAATTCTGAAACACTTTGTACATTTAAGTATGTTACGAATAGTCATCAAAATTAAAATTCAAAACTCGTAGTTCTCCACGATTTTCGTGTTACAACCGAGATAAATTGAATTTTCACATATTTCGACGTGTTTAATATTTTTGTTTTTATAAATTTTTATGAAACTTTGGATTTGTTCAAAATTCTTATTGGAAATTGTAATGAGAAAATGAAAAATCCCTTTTGTTCTTCCTTCGAAACTCTGACGAGTAGTAATTTTTTATTAAATATTATGTAGTAAATTAAACCTAACATCCGAAAGAAAATAAAGCTGTTTGATTCGATATTAAAAAATTTATTCAATTTTAAAGTGTTTTCCAATAATATTCGAACATTAAATGTATCTTACAGATTTTTCTCTTTAAAATATTAGTAAAGGTTCTGTTTTTAATAAATTAAGTATGACAAATTTTTTGTATAACACGACATGCTCTATACTTAATCTACTAATACGTAATTTCACTTTTTCACGGAAAATTCATAAAAATAATTATTATGTTGTTATTGTATAATTGTATTATGCATAAACAATTTTTATACATCATTGTTGATAACTATTTTTATTTTCAAATACGTCTTTTATAAATGAAATAACTCTCTTATAGCAATATATTCAAATACTGAATTTTACCCCAAAATTCGGCACTGTGCACCGCAATTGAAGCCCAATCGGACATTAAATGTATTTTTTTCCTTCAAAAATTAGTAACGTGACTTCTTTTATTTTTTTATAAATGTAATGTCAGTAATTGTTCGTGGAGACAATGTAAAAACAATACGTTTTGCTAAGAGTAATACATATATACGAGATAATGGTTATAAAGAACAAAAATATTTATTCGACGTTTGACAGTTTTTTATTTTATTTATCCCAGAGAAGAGAAGAATCGGTAATTTATTCATCAGTATTATATCAAAGAATTGGTAATTTATTGAAGATAAGTAAAAGTACAGTCGCTAATGTAATGAAAACGTAACTGAAAGACGCATTAGTCCCAAATAGAGAACAGTAAAGATTATTTAATACTAGAATTACCAAACCAGTAAAAATGATTGATTTTAAATGGAGAAATGCATGTATAAAAAGCAATCGACAATTCTAGTGTTAATTCACGTGAAATGTTTAAAATTATACGAAAAGTAAAGCAGTGTTTCGAATTAAATATACTAAAATTATATTCGCACTTCTGTGAAAATATTGGAAGAAGGATTCATGTTAATACAGTTTGCTAATTTATTATGGGAGAATGGCCCGAAAGTAACCTTTCCTACATTAAATAAATCAAAAGGGTTAACGCTTGGAAAGGAATTTATTATTATAGAAAAGCAGCGATTGGGGGAGACGTAAGTACAAAATTCCTGCATGCAATAGCGTTGGTATGAGACTATANATGCAACAATCTCAACTTATCATTCGCAGTTTAATATAATAGAACATACAGGGTGTTCCGGAAAAAGTGTTAGTCCCGGAAATGGCA